>VDFB02230032.1:0-16473 GCA_007258455.2 Sequoia sempervirens
TGTATGAACCTAGGCTCTGATACCATGTTGTAATGCCCCGACGTGCGAACCCCAAAGGACAACTAAACAATAAACATAGCACAATTTTTTTTTTTTAAAGAAAACATAACATACATGAAAACACATTAAGTCATGACATGAATTCCATTTAAGCAGATTCACTAACACATACATCCCTTGGGGTACACAAAGAGTCATTACTACTAGACTGAGCTCCACACAATAACAATAAGGAATAAAATCCAAAGATATAATCCATAACAAAATAAACATTAACAATTATAACATATACATGAAAATCATTGATAAGGAACCATCTACGTACACAAATACAACATATGCATAATTAACTTAACACATTGAATTACAATTGCCATGGTCAATAACCACACCGAGTTAACATTACATTACAGTACAATGTTCTAAAGGTACAATGATACAAAGGTGTTTCCAAATATAAATGGAAACCATACATAAGATAACATAATACAAATAAACAGATGAAAACTAGCTCCAAGATGGATACAACTCTAGAGTCACTGCAACCGCACCAATCCGCACCTCTCGATCCTCGACTGGGGACCCAATAGGGTGATTAGCACGTTCCACCCGACCATGTGAGTCCGAAGACCCACCCCCCGTGCTAGGAGCTAACAAGAAAGAGACCACAACCAAGAACATCCAAATAGGGAACCACAAAACTCAACGCCATACAAAAGTATCATAAAACCCAAGAATTACAAAGACATAACCAACAACATCCAAGAGTCATTAAAATAACTTAAAATCATAAATCTCATCACATAAATCAAAGCAATGACCAGTAACAAGTAGCAAGGATGATCGAAATACTTCCAATCAAAGTAGTTAATAAACATAATACAATTCCAAAATGCAATTAAATAATACACAATAACATCATATCGCATAGGTATCAAAGAAAGAATTGCAGTCTCGCCAGGTCAAATATAAATGAGATCATACAAGACCAGTACACCAAAGATATATCAAGACAATAATCATAAATTAAGATAAATCCAAATATCAACAATCTAAACCAGCTCCCATAACCTACTTCCAGAGGAACACAATAAAGTAAAACACATGGGCAACTAGGGGAGAGTGTCATCGCATAGTCCTACATGGTCTGTCCTATGCTCTTCCTCCCAACTTGAGGCACCGGTCCCATCTATGGCTGTCTTGTGCTCTTCCTCTAGCCCCAGGCTTGGGTCCATGGGGTGACTCATGTCTGTGCGGGCCGTGAACCTCCTCTGGGAACGGTCCCGCGACCTCCAACACGACCTTCTGACCTTCCATTACTGTGAAAGCACTAATGAAGATGAGGGCATCCATTTTGTAATCATTGACAGTACTACCCACCTAAGTTAAGGTTTTCACTTGTTACTAACTCACTGCATTGGGTTATCACGGTCTCTTCCCTTAAAGCAGACATGACCCCACGAGCCACTCTCTCCTAGAGACCCGACAACAAAACCAAGAAACTAGGACAATCGGGTTTGGCACCAAGAAATAAGAATATTAGATCACAACCGAGAAGCATGCGAGGCATTACCCATCTCGCTATAAATACAATTTCCAAGTCTCAACAAATTCCGTACAACCCTTTTAAAATCATGAAACCAAAACACTGGCCACATCAAGGGCCCATAAAGAGAGAGAACATCAATTATCAATCATCTCAAGCCTCTGGAAGCCAAAAGAATGAAAACCCATAAACAAAGGTAAAGTGAAGCAACATGAGTATTTTTCTAATAATTCCAACACAAGGATAAAATTTCCTCAAATATGAGAGTAAATCAGAAAAAGCCATACCAAGGAAAGATTCATCAAGACCCATCTACAAATTAACAATGGCGTCACCTCAAATAGGGGACGCAAAAGAAAATCATCATTTAAACAAAATCACTTAATAAAACCAAAAGCCACCAACTAGGCATTCCATGGGAGACCTCAATTTTCTCCTCACTAGAACCCCCTTATGATGGTACACAAACCACTTTCATAAAAACAACATAGCAATGACAGCAATAATTGCAAGGCCACCAGATCAATTTCAATTCAATATTGGTACAGAAAGCATTGAAGTAAGATCAACAACTCCATCAGACATGCTCAACCCGATACAAAATAAATTAGAAATTCAAGAGATCAAGCAAATGTTAACTGAAAACCAGAAACACAAGTTCCCAATTACATTTGCAACAAAATTTAAGTATTAAAGGTTCGCTAAATAAAAATAATCTCCAATGACATTCATACCAATATGGAAATGTCCAAAAAAAAACAATCCTTCAATAAAAGAGGTAAAAGCATGCAACCAGACATCCAAAGGACCAAATTAAAGAACACCTTAAATACTCAATCACTCACAACTCCATCAAACATTTGCATAATAAACAACAACCAAAAATTCAAACAAGAACAATATTTATTAACCAATCAATTAACGACCAGAATTGAAACTTTACAACTTACCCATACTAAGATAATTCATGATAACCATCACAAGTATTCTAAAAGTATTATCCATAAAGCGTACTTACAAATCAATCATTAAATGAATATAAGGGAAGTCAATTTTCAAAGATTAAAATTCCATTCCACCAATAAACTATCCAATTCGAAATTACCCTAATCAATCTCTGACTATACCCATACATTTAAATTTCCCCTTTCATCATACTCACTTAACATACTTCCAATATTTAAATTAATTGTGAAAACCATATAAGGCCAATTGTCTATACTTCTTAAAATAACAATAATAACAATACTCTAAATGCTCAAATTACATATTAGAAATTACCACCTTAAAATCTTAAATCTATCTAAATAAATTTACACACAAATTCTTTTTAACACCACTACATATTTATATATATTAATTCTTTTTGATGAAGGAAAGTAGAAAGAGAATAGATCTTTTCTAAAATTTCAACAAATCTACAAGACTTAATTTCAAGAATAAAAAAAAAAAGAAAAGATAACTTATTTAATTTCATAATAAATTCTACTTCTAGAATATTCATACTACAACGAGAATTAAATAAACCATGCTATCATATATTCGTAAATTGATATTTTCTACTAACTTATCATCTTAAAATTGTAATTTAACAAATTAATAGGAATTATTTTCTATTCCAAAATATTTACTCAGAACAAGAATTAAATAAATCAATGTTGTTTTACTTTTGTAAATGATTTTTCTGCTAACAATATCCTTTCCAAGTTGTAACTTAACAAATCAATAAAACAAATTTCTTTCTATTTTACTAATATTTTCCTTGTAAAAATTTCTGCTTTATTTTTAATTAGAGAAGAAATAGAATCTAAATATCTATTTTCTAGATAACAGATAAATTACAGAAAATATAATTTTAATCAAAACAGATTATATTGATGCATTTGTTTGCAAACAGTTAAATCAACAGAATATCTATTAAATAGATTTAAAATAGTATATATATATTCCTCTTAAATAACAGAATTAATTAAATTACTATCACCGTAAAATTGTGACATACAATTATAATTGAATAAATCAATAAATCAATAAATATATATATACAAATATATATAAATATATATATATATATAAATCAAGTTTCGAAATACATATATAAATCATTTTTATAAAAGTGAATTTCGCATAATACATAGATTGGAATTTCATATTTTTATAAATTTAATAAATATAAATTTGAATGGGCATTTAAACCATACCCCGGCACGGGAATTTTTGCAGGCATTGGCGATTCTGGGGCCACCCGCGATTCAAACGGACGTTGTGAATCTGATTTGTCATAGCACATTCAGGACTTCTTTAGGTAATACGTGCCGCTGCGGCCCGTGGGTGAGGTGGTGGGTGCAGGGCAGAGCCACCCTCAACAATACCAATTTTTATTTTTATTTTTATTTATTTTAAAATAAATTCACATAATTTAAACAACGAAAATTTGAATTATAATTTTTTTTATTTTTATTTCTTTAAAAATTTCAAACAAATTTAATATGGCGACAATACAAAATTTAAGAATTAAATTTCACATTCATTATTTATTTATAAATATATATGTGTGTATATATATACACATCTTATATATATTTACTATATTACAAATAATTCAAAAACAGAGAATAACAATCAACAGTACAGGTTACAATATATATATATTTATATGAAAATTGTATTTGAAGAATATATATATATATATATATATATATATATATATATATATATATATATATATATATATATATGAAAATTGTATTTGAAGAATATATATCTATATATATAGAGCAACCCAGAAATTTATAGTAAGGTAATTATTTTTCCATTTATTTATTTTTTGAGAACAACCACAACAATACAGTTTATTTTCAGAATCCCAACCAAAGCTTCATTTTAATAAACAACAATCCAAAACCCAACAAATAATTTTATTTAAATAAACAACAGTCCCAAGTTCCCAGAAATTTCAATCTAATAATTGACAGTCAAGAACCCAACCAAATTCTATTTTAACAAACAGCAATCCCAATCCCCAAATGAAAATTTCATACACAGCAAAACAATTCCAATCAATTGTTATTTTATTTAATGCAACACAAATAAATAAGAGAGGAACCTGGCGTCCTGCGGTTTGAAGAAGATCTGTAGAAGCTCTATTCCTTTTTGCCAATCCAGCCCTCTTCCAACGAATGTTTCCAGCAGCGGCTACAAGATCCTCCCCTCAACTCCAATCTTATTCCTCAATGAATTCTTAGAATAATAAAAGAATGCAATACTATAACAGAAAGATGACTGCCAAATTCCCAAAAAATCTGTTGTTGAGAGAGTGCAACCCCCTCCCCAATCCAAAATAAAAACTCACACAAGAAGCCTCTTCTGTTTCCTCTTCCAGAGAATACCAACAATCACATTTCAAGAAATAAATCAAAATAATATTTAATCCTTAATTCTTTTTGTTGCATTTTCATGTATTTCTATTTCATTTTCTTTTATCATGCATTTGATTAAAATTTAAATAAATTTAAATCCACAGAAATGAACTTTTTATTTAAATATATATATATATTCATTATTTTCACAAAACTTTATTAATTAATTACTTCCACATTAAAATAATTAAAATCAACCATTCGCAAGCATCCATTAAATTTCTTATTGTAATAATTATCTTTTCAAGATTATATGTTCATAACAATTTAAATCAATTTATCTAATAATATCACTTTTACTTTTAATGAATTAGTTTGATTTGATCATTTGTTCTAAATCATTTGATTTAACTTAATTGATTCCGATTTTAATTTCTTATCATATTTTAAATAACTTTGCAAATCACTTATGATTTAATTAGTTATTTAAACATGATTACTAACATATTATATTTTCCACAAAATCAAATAACTCAGTAACCAATGAAACACACAAACACAAGTCCAAACAACCGACACGGAGGGGTATTACATCCTCCCCCCCTTAAAAATTGACTTACTCCTGGAAGTCGAGCTCAATCATAAACATGGTAACACAACAAATATCAATGATCAAAAAGCACCTCAACACCATAAATTAAGACATCAATTAAACATCAAGTCAGCCATGAAAATTAAACAAACCAAAAATAAAGAAAAGATACCAAAACAAAAATGGTGGCAGGGTTGCGACCAGACCAATTTGGCCAACACAAGGACAGATGACGAACTAGGTTGGGGAAACTTTCTTGTCAGTTCCTGTTTTCCACATCAATCCCATTGGGTGTTTATGGTGCTCGTCCTGTCCTGACAATGCAGGTGGAATCGAGGCTTAGTTCCTGCAATCCTGCATGCAAGAAAACGTTGTGCACAATACATATATATCACAAATACATCATGAGAGGAAATCCCAGCATGGTAGGGCACTCGCGAGTGAGTGATACCACACTGTCCCTCCCACCAAACCACACATAAAAGTCAAAACAATTCTAGTAACTCATAAGCAATTTTCTTCTAATTAGTTAGGAAATATTCGTATAAGGATACTAACCATAAACCTAATTCATCTACTATATCAAAATGAATTACTACTTGAAATTATAAGTATCTATACCTGCATATTACGATTACATTACCTACGTCATTATGCTTTCTGAAGCCCACTTCCAGTAAATCAAAAGCTACCATAGAGCATTGCACATTAGTACCAATAATTCAAGTTACATCTTACCCTCAAGATACTAGATTCTGCTAAAATCATAGAATAATTATCCACAAAACCTTACTTTTTTATTAAAACTCATAATTTTCACACAAAGAACTCCACTTTAATCATTATTCAACACCAAAACTCACATCAATTTCAAAAAAAAGGGTAAAATTTTACACCTTTACAGATTGAAGAAAACATAATTCCTCACTCAAGGACAACAAAATCACAAATTCCACACACACTTGACATATTCACACACATAAAACACATCCCCAAGAAACACATCACACTAAAACTCAAGGGTCCATAGAGCATCCCCGACAAGAAGGATATCGGTGCATTGCGCACTACACCGAGGGTCCTATCCTTTCCCATCAGTTTCCTGCACCATCGACCCGACACCATCAAACGAAAGAAATTCAAATTCAAAACTATGACAAAAGAAAAGTGAAACTCAAGACTCACGGGTCTAAGCGCAAGGTTACATAGTGAGCACACATAGTGCCCAGTGTATGAACCTAGGCTCTGATACCATGTTGTAATGCCCCGACGTGCGAACCCCAAAGGACAACTAAACAATAAACATAGCACAATTTTTTTTTTTTAAAGAAAACATAACATACATGAAAACACATTAAGTCATGACATGAATTCCATTTAAGCAGATTCACTAACACATACATCCCTTGGGGTACACAAAGAGTCATTACTACTAGACTGAGCTCCACACAATAACAATAAGGAATAAAATCCAAAGATATAATCCATAACAAAATAAACATTAACAATTATAACATATACATGAAAATCATTGATAAGGAACCATCTACGTACACAAATACAACATATGCATAATTAACTTAACACATTGAATTACAATTGCCATGGTCAATAACCACACCGAGTTAACATTACATTACAGTACAATGTTCTAAAGGTACAATGATACAAAGGTGTTTCCAAATATAAATGGAAACCATACATAAGATAACATAATACAAATAAACAGATGAAAACTAGCTCCAAGATGGATACAACTCTAGAGTCACTGCAACCGCACCAATCCGCACCTCTCGATCCTCGACTGGGGACCCAATAGGGTGATTAGCACGTTCCACCCGACCATGTGAGTCCGAAGACCCACCCCCCGTGCTAGGAGCTAACAAGAAAGAGACCACAACCAAGAACATCCAAATAGGGAACCACAAAACTCAACGCCATACAAAAGTATCATAAAACCCAAGAATTACAAAGACATAACCAACAACATCCAAGAGTCATTAAAATAACTTAAAATCATAAATCTCATCACATAAATCAAAGCAATGACCAGTAACAAGTAACCAAAGGCTGATCATGAAATACTTCCAATCAAACTGAATTAATAAACATAATACAATTCCAAATGCAATTAAATAATACAATAACATCATATCCTGCATATCAAAAAGAGTACCGGATCATAAGTCAAATGTCAGTGAGATCATACAAGACCACAAAATGCAAAGATATATCAAGACAATAATCATAAATCAAGATAAATCGATATCAATAATCTAAAACAACTCCCATAACCCACTTCCAGAGGAAGTCAATAAAGTAAAACACATGGGCAACTAGGGGAGAGTGTCATCACATAGTCCTACATGGGCTGTCCTGTGCTCTTCCTCCCAGCTAGAGGCGCCGGTCCCATCTATGGCTGTCCTGTGCTCTTCCTCCCCAAGCGGGCGCGGTCATAAGGTGACTCATGCGGGCCACGTAGACCTCTCGTGAGAGCAGTGCGACCTTGCCAACCACTGACCTTCTCAGCCTTCCATTAGTCTGTGAAAGCACTAATGAAGATGAGGCATCCATTTTATTAATCTTATAATGATATTACTACCCAACCCACCTAAGTTAATTATTAGGTTTTCACTTATTTACTAACTCACTCGTGGGTTATCCTGGTCTCTTCCCCTTAAACGGGGCGCCGGCCCCCATGAGGAGCCACTCTCCCTAGAGACCCAACAACATAAAAACCAAGAAACCAAGGACAATCAAGGGTTGTACCATAAAAATAAGAATATTAGATCACAACCGAGAAGCATGCGAGGCATTACCCATCTCGCTATAAATACAATTTCCAAGTCTCAACAAATTCCGTACAACCCTTTTAAAAATAATGAAACCAAAACACTTGCCACATCAAGGGCCCATAAAGAGAAAGAACATCAATTATCAATCATCTCAAGCCTCTGGAAGCCAAAAGAATGAAGACCCATAAACAAAGGTAAAGTGAAGCAACATGAGTATTTCTCCAATAAGTCCAACACAAGGATAAAATTTCCTCAAATAATAGAGTAACTCAGAAAAGCCATAAAAAGGGAAGATTCATCAAGGCCCATCCACAAATCAACAATGGTGTCACCTCAAATAGGGGACGCAAAAGAAAATCATCCTTTAAACAAAATCACTTAATAAAACCAAAAGCCACCAACTAGGCATTCCATGGGAGACCTCCATTTTCTCCTCACTAGAACCCCCTTATGATGGTACGCAAACCACTTTTATAAAAACAACAACATAGCAATGACAACAATAATTGCAAGGCCACCAGATCAATTTCAATTCAAATATAATGAGTGAAAACATTGAAATAAGATCAACATCTCCATCCAGACTACATAAACCACTTCGATACAAAACAAATCAGAAATTCAAGAAGATCAACCATCCATAACTCATAAACCAAAACACGAGTTCCCAATTACATTGCAACAAAATTTAAATGACAAAGGATTCCTTGAATCAAAATTAATCTCCAATGACATTCATACCAATATGGAAATGTCCAAAACAATCTTTCAATAAAAGAGGTAAAAGCATGCAACCCAGCATCCAAAGGACCAAATTAAAGAACACCTTAAATACTCAATCACTCACAACTCCATCAAACATTTGCATAATAAACAACAACCAAAAATTCAAACAAGAACAATATTTATTAACCAATCAATTAACGACCAGAATTGAAACTTTACAACTTACCCATACTAAGATAATTCATGATAACCATCACAAGTATTCTAAAAGTATTATCCATAAAGCGTACTTACAAATCAATCATTAAATGAATATAAGGGAAGTCAATTTTCAAAGATTAAAATTCCATTCCACCAATAAACTATCCAATTCGAAATTACCCTAATCAATCTCTGACTATACCCATACATTTAAATTTCCCCTTTCATCATACTCACTTAACATACTTCCAATATTTAAATTAATTGTGAAAACCATATAAGGCCAATTGTCTATACTTCTTAAAATAACAATAATAACAATACTCTAAATGCTCAAATTACATATTAGAAATTACCACCTTAAAATCTTAAATCTATCTAAATAAATTTACACACAAATTCTTTTTAACACCACTACATATTTATATATATTAATTCTTTTTGATGAAGGAAAGTAGAAAGAGAATAGATCTTTTCTAAAATTTCAACAAATCTACAAGACTTAATTTCAAGAATAAAAATGAAAAGATAACTTATTTAATTTCATAATAAATTCTACTTCTAGAATATTCATACTACAGCGAGAATTAAATAAACCATGCTATCATATATTCGTAAATTGATATTTTCTACTAACTTATCATCTTAAAATTGTAATTTAACAAATTAATAGGAATTATTTTCTATTCCAAAATATTTACTCAGAACAAGAATTAAATAAATCAATGTTGTTTTACTTTTGTAAATGATTTTTCTGCTAACAATATCCTTTCCAAGTTGTAATTTAACAAATCAATAAAACAGATTTCTTTCTATTTTACTAATATTTTCCTTGTAAAAATTTCTGCTTTATTTTTAATTAGAGAAGAAATAGAATCTAAATATCTATTTTCTAGATAACAGATAAATTACAGAAAATATAATTTTAATCAAAACAGATTATATTGATGCATTTGTTTGCTAACAGTAAATCAACAGAATATCTATTAAACAGATTTAAAATAGTATTTATATATTCCTCTTAAATAACAGAATTAATTAAATTACTATCACAGTAAAATTGTGACATACAATTATAATTGAATAAATCAATAAATCAATAAATATATATATAAATATATATAAATAAATATATATATATATATATTTATAAAATCAAGTTTCGAAATACATATATAAATCATATTTATAAAAGTGAATTTCGCATAATACATAGATTGGAATTTCGCATTTTATAAATTTAATAAATATAAATTTGAATGGGCATTTAAACCATACCCCGGCACGGGAATTTTTGCAACCGGCCGTGGCAGTCTACAGACTGCCACCGCAGTCCGACGGACTGCTGTGGACAGTCTACGGACTGTCACAGCAGTCTTTCGGACTGCTGCGATAGCCCGTAGGCTGCCGCACCACCATGGCCGGTTGGGTGGGGTGGTGGGTACGGCCGAGGCCGACCCACCACTCAACCAATATTTAATTTTTATTTTTATTTTTATTTTTTTATTTTTAAAATAAATTCACATAATTTAAACAACGAAAATTTGAATTATAATTTTTTTATTTTTATTTCTTTAATAATTTCAAACAAATTTAATATGGCGACAATTCAAAATTTAAGAATTAAATTTCACACTCAATATTTATTTATATATATATATATGTGTGTATATATATATACATCTTATATATATTTATTATATTGCAAATAATTCGAAAACAGAGAATAACAATCAACAGTACAGGTTACAGTATATATATATTTATATGAAAATTGTATTTGAAGAATATATATATATATATACAGCAACCCAGAAATTTACAGTAAGGTAATTATTTTTCCATTTATTTATTTTTCGAGAACAACCACAGCAATACAGTTTATTTCCAGAATCCCAACCAAAGCTTCATTTTAATAAACAACAATCCAAAACCCAACAAATAATTTCATTTAAATAAACAACAGTCTCAAGTTCCTAGAAATTTCAATCTAATAATTGACAGTCAAGAATCCAACCAAATTCTATTTTAACAAACAGCAATCCCAATCCCCAAATGAAAATTTCATGCACAACGAAATAATTCCAATCAATTGCTATTTTATTTAATGCTACACAAATAAATAAGAGAGGAACCTGGCGTCCTGCGTTTGAAGTAGATCTGTAGAAGCTCTATTCCTTTTTGCCAATCCAATCCGCTTCCAATGAATGTTTCCAGCAGCGGCTACAAGATCCTCCCCTCAACTCCAATCTTATTCCTCCATGAATTCTTAGAATAATAAAAGAATGCAATTCTATAACAGAAAGATGACTGCCAAATTCCCAAAAATCTGTTGGGAAGAGAATGCAATCCCCTTCCCAAACCAAAATAAAAACTCACACAAGAAGCCTCTTCTGTTTCCTCTTCCAGAGAATACCAACAGTCACATTTCAAGAAATAAATCAAAATAATATTTAATCCTTAATTCTTTTTGTTTCCTTTTCATGTATTTCTATTTCATTTTCTTTTATCATGCATTTGATTAAAAATTAAATAAATTTAAATCCACAGAAATGAACTTTTTATTTAAATATATATATATATATATATTCATTATTTTCACAAAACTTTATTAATTAATTACTTCCACATTAAAATAATTAAAATCAACCATTCACAAGATTCTAAATAAGCATCCATTAAATTTCTTATGATAATAATTATCTTTTCAAGATTATTTGTTCATAACAATTTAAATCAATTTATCTAATAATATCACTTTTACTTTTAACGAATTAATTTGATTGATCATTTGTTCTAAATCATTTGATTTAATTTAATTGATTATTACTTTAATTTCTAATCATATTTTAAATAACCTTGCAAAACACTTATGATTTAATTAATTATTTAAACATGATTACTAACATATTATATTTTCCACAAAATCAAATAACTCAGTAACCAATGAAACACACACTCACACAAGTCCAAAACAATCGACACGGAGGGGTATTACATCTTAGCCCTATTGACGGTGTGCTTGAGAGACCCCTAAGACTAGTTCAACACCGGTGGATGATCTTCTTTGTTTGGTTGAACAATCCATACGGCATTTTTTTAGTTTCTTCTGCTACTTCTATGCTGGCTAATCCGTTGGAGCCTCCGCCCTTATGGGCTAAGGCTTGGATTAATCACCTAATTCCTAAAATCAATATTTTCTATTGGATAATGCTACAGAATAAGATTCTCACTTTGGACAATCTTGGAAAAAGAGGAATTCAATTACCTAACAGGTGCTACATGTGTAGGAACGATGTTGAGACTATTAATCATCTTTTTCTTCATTGCCCTTTTGTTTCGCACATATGGGGTAAAATTTTTGCACTTCTTGATTTGGTTTGGGTTTCCCCTGCTTCTGTCGAAGACTTTTTCTTGCAATGGAAAGCTCCTTCAAAAAATCCTTTTGTGCGAAAGCTCTGGGCTTTTGTTCTACCTTTTGTGTCATGGAATATTTGGAAGGAAAGGAACAACAGAGTGTTTAGGGAAAAAGAGAAGTTGGATGGGGACTTGCATGAAAAAATCGTAAGGGCAATAAAGGAAAATTTATCTTTAATCCCAAGAAAAATGGTTGATAAAGCTAATTGGTCTCCTTTTGATATTACTACGACTGAAAAGTGGAATTCAAAATTAGCAGCGTTAAATGTCCCCATGCCTACTGTTTGTGGGAGGGAGAATGCTAGTTGGTCTTTGCCGCCTTTGGGTTGGTTGAAAGCCAATTTTGATGGAGCTGCTAAAGGCAACCCTGGGAAAGCTGGCAGTGGGTGTGTTTTAAGGGACAACTTGGGGGATTTTATTGCAGCTTTTGCTGTGGACATCGGCACCCAAACTAATCATGTTGCGGAAGCTGTAGGGGCTTATCATGCGGTTAACTTAGCTTTCAAGATGAACACGAAATGTCTTTGGTTGGAGGGTGATTCAATGAATATAATAAATTGCATTCTTGGGCTTACCCCTCCCTCCTGGACCATTAAAAAGTGGATCGAAGATACAATAATCTTATTAAGTAAATTCGATAAAGTGAAAGTGTCCCATGCCTACAGAGAAGCCAATAGGGTGGCTGATTACTTCGCCAATGAAGGGGTTAAGAAGGGCGGGGAAAACACGTGGAGGAAGAATGACTACCTCCATTCTGAGGTGAAAGCGCTAATTTATTATGATTCAATGCATGGAAGAGAAGCTTGTCTTCATCATGATGAAGAGGATAAAGATTAGGTACATCGATTTCATTAGATTTGATGGGACTGACGTCATTTTCTTTTTCAAGAAGAGTCTCCGACACGCTTTCTGGGTGTTTGATAAAATATGCTTAAACGGGACCCAGAGCAACTGTAGGGTGTGGTATAACAGAGCTGTGAAGATGGGGGGAGAGAGAAAACATGTGGAGCCGAGTAGCTTTCAAGAGCATAGAAAGAATGCTAAAGCCTGTGAAAGAATTGAAAAGGGAGGTTTAGTCCCGTTTTTGGAAAAGCTCCATGGTACTGACGAGGGGATGCTGGACTATTTTGCCAAAAATTGGAAAAATGGTGAGATTGTGTTGTTTGGTAGGAATGTTAAGTTGAATGAGGAAATAATCAGTGATATTACCAGTCTTTTGACTGAGGGTGTGAAATTTTATCAAGACCGTCAGTTCTCTGATGAAGCAGTCATAAGATTTCCTAAAAAAGACAAGGAGAAGCCTAAGTTGGCTAAGGTTTCCAATAGCTACTTTGATGTGGAGTCCATTAAATCAATCTGGAGGAAAGTTTTAAGAGTAATAATGGAGTATATCATGGTTGACGGTTGCTTCACCACCACGGCGTATGGTTATCACTTTGCTATTCTGAACCATTTCTGTCACAAGGTTCGTATCTCTTTGCCTTTTTACTTACTCTCTTCTTTGAAGAATTGCCTTGATGAAGTTGGAAGAAACCCTAGGAGGACTTCTATTATTCACCCTGGTCTTGTCAGGCTCATCTATGAGCATTATCAAAATTTACCTACTTTGCCTAAAATTGTTGATATTGGGGATTTGGATGATGAGGATACTGAAAGTAGCAGGGAGAACGACCCCCTAGCCCCTCCTGCTTGTGCCCCTGTTGGTCCTAATACCATTGCTCCCCAGTCCTTGTCTTGTCGGAATGCCCTTATGGATTATGTTCCACCTTCATGTCCTAATCTGCAGCCTTTGCATGATTTCCTTATCCCGGGTTTTGCTTCGCCACCCTTTCTTAATCCCTAGCCGTCTCCTGGCTGCCCCACCCCAGGTTTGGTCTATGGTTTTAAAGGTACCTTAGTTACGAAATTAGTCTCGTACTCTGGGAATTCTATGGAAATTCTTTCTGATAAACCTATGGTCAGTAAAGAGTCGGCCCCTAGTGCCCCTACATCTGGAAGATTTGGGAATGCACCTAATGATTCCCCTAATCAGGATGAAATTAATTCTGCCTTGAATAAGCCCAAGCCTAAGGACATTGTGAGTGTGGCAAAAAAAATACGGATGGCCTTTTCACTGTTCTCAAGTGGACTCAGAAGGAAGTCTGTGATTTGAAAGGCCGTAATAGAGATCTCAGCAACAGAGTCATGGATTTGGAGCAAAAGATTAGATGGAGTTGTAATGAGAATGAGGGATAGGAAACCCCCTTACCAAGGAAAAGACAACATTCGCAAGAGGAAAGATTGACCAGGTTTGAGTGCAATATGTCCAAGATAGGCCAAAATATTAGGGCCACTGTGGCAAATAATCACAAAATTGCCAGGCATAACACCATTATCATCAATGCTATGGTGGAAAAACTCAAAAAAAATTAAAAGGGATCGCTGGTTGTGGATTTGGATGCGGACAGAGGTTGTAGCAGATCTGCTGTTGAAGGGATTTCGACTCGCACTCGGGCTAATACGAAGAGGAAGACCCCGATTTCTTCACATACGGTTCAAATCCTCAAGCAGGGGTTACAGGATATGAAGGATGTTGAAAAGGAGGCCAAGGAGTTGATGAACACCTTGGAGTAGTGTGGTGGTGTTTGTTTCTGGTTTTTTTGCGGTCCTTTTTTTGGACCCTATTGTCTCTTTGTGTTGTCGTTTCCTTTTTGCGACAGCTGTCTATTTGTTTGGACTTGTTTTGCTCTATCTTTTGTTGTTTTAACTTTGCGGTTTCAGGTCTCTGTAAAACCTATTTTTCCTAAAACATTACTTTGGAACTTGGTGTCTATTCATCAAACATAAAGGATAGAAAAATCCTGTTAGATATTGTGGTTGCAAGTTGCAAAAATTATGACTAGGGGGCTCACTACAGTTCATAGTGATGCATTTAATTGGATGGCTTGAGACTTTCATCACTATGTTGCAATTAAGCATTGTGTTCTCATAATAAAATCACTTGCATGTATGTCAAATGTCATGGGAATATATTATGGACATCCATCAAAGTATAATATAATTTATTAATTAGTATTATAATATTTTAATATTAGTATTTATTGTTGAAGTAAACAAGCCATTATCTGATAATTAATTAATCATCAATTAATTATTAGAGGCTTTTTACTTTAGTTCACTTAAAATAAATTTAGAAGTTGCATTTTAATCTTTAGTTTAATTCTTATTAATAGATTGGACTAAATTTAGGACAAGTTGTCTCATTGCATGAGATTATCACACTTGTCTCTATCTTGTTAATCTGCATGTAGGGTTTGTTTGTGCATTTCTTATATAGGTATGCACATTCATTTGTAATATTCATCTGAGTTATTTGCTTCAATAATAATTCTAAGGTTATTGAGCACAATCTCACTTTTGATCTTCTCTATTGTGATAGGTAATTGCATGTAGGTGTTTCATGGGAGTTGTGGATTGAATCAATCAATTCCAACATGGTATAAAAACCTAAATCTATAGCCCCCTATTCAATTTCTAGAGAGATATGATCTTGAGCAATTTTCTGGTACATCCTGGAGCAAAACGGGCCTCACCATCGTGTTCGGAGCAGTCAAAAACCTATAGATTGCTTATCATTTTATCAAATTTTGTGTAGTTACAAAAACCACAAAAAAAAATTATGGGCACAAGATCCAAGGTGGATTCTATACAGCCGTCGTACAGATCTATACCCCTATTTGCATTGAAATTCATGCAGGCGTCAAGGGTCCCTTCTACATGAATCGAGTATTTTAAAAATATTATTTAATTCCTGTAATAAAAAAAAAAAATCATTAGCTTTTTTTTTTAAATAAAAAA
>VDFB02230035.1:0-20075 GCA_007258455.2 Sequoia sempervirens
TACTCATTCCGAGTAAACTTTCATCCATTTTGAACCTTCTTTCACCATTTTGAACTCTTGTTTTGTTGTTTCAATTATTCATTTACTTGTTCCAAGTGAACATTCATCCATTTCACACCACCTTCAATCATTTCAAATCTTGCTCAATCATCTACTCGTTCTGAGTAACCTATCATTCATTCTGAGCTTTCATCTTCTCATTCCAAGCTTTCATCTTCTCATTCCGAGAGTCATTCATCTATTCTTAGTAGTCATTTACTCATTCCAAGTAATTGTTCATCCATCTCAATCAATTGTTTGCTCATTTTGAGTATTTGTTCATCCATTTCTCCAATCAAATCATCATTTTCCCTGTCCAAATCCTCTGAACTTTGTTTCAAGTTATTATCCAAATTGACCTAAGTGTCTGATCTTATCATCATCATCAACATCTACTTAGGATTGTCATCTGTCCTAAGATAATCATTATCGTCGGCCCAATCAATCCATTTTCAATCTCAAAGTGGATTCGGTGCTGTAATCATCCATTTAACCTAATCAATCTACTTCCATCTCGAAGCAGATTCGATGTCGATCGTCAGAATCAATCCCATCACATCATCCAATCATCCTAATATGAGCTTTAATCCAATCCAAATCTGAGCTTAACCTAAATCTTAACCTAAATCCCGATTTGAGCTTTAGTCCATTTCCATCCCAAATCGTTGACCCATCCTCTTTATCCTTTCACCATCATGAATCCTTATCCTCCATCAATAGTGGTCAAGGGAAACCCTAATTACATTGACAGCAATAACGAAAGTCTGGTTGATCAAGAGGAATATGACATAGATTCCCTTGACACTATCATTGCTAGTAAGCTTTCTCCACCCACTTTCCAAAATCCAATCACCCTTTCGAGTTATCCTATTATGTCTTCATCCATGCCTAATCATGTTGCTTATGCTACCTTTGACAAGGGATATCCATCATACCCTTCATCTACATCATCCTCTTATCCTAGTCTACCATCTCAATACCCCTATCCTAATCCCCCATCCACATCCTCCTATCTAAATCCTTCATCTGCATATACCCACTACCCTAATCTTCCATGCCAATCTACTCACTCTAATCCTACACTCATACCTTTGTATCCTAATCCAACATCCACATCAACTTATCCTAATCCGACATCCGTAGTTCAATATCTCCATCCACCACCTGCATCCTTATGTCCTAATTCATCATTTCTTAACCCTTCATCTAATCTTAATCCCCGATCTATTCCAAGTCTTGCATCCAATCCCATTCCCCCATCTATTCCAATTCTTGCATCCAATCTCGTTCCCCCATCTAATCCTAGTCCACCAATCCATAAGCCTTCATCCACTCCTACCATGCCATCTCAGCCTAGAGCATTCAAGTTCTTCACTCCAGAAGTTCTCCAAGGACTTATAACAAAGAAGACATCTCCCACTCCACACCTTGAAGTTATGGAATCATGTCATCCCAACCCATCATCCACAGTCATTAGAGACAAGACCCTTCTCCACCCAACACCTATCATTGATGGTACCACCCCTAGCACCACTCAAACCATAAAACCCATCACATCCTCTACCATCACATCCTCTAAATCCACTAAACCTCCATCTCCTACCATCACATCCTCTGAATCCATTGAACCCCCATCTCCTACCATCACATCCTCTTAATCCACTAAGTCCCCATTCCTTACCATCACATCTACTGAATCCATTGAACATCCACCTCCTACTCTAAGAGTCATCGAACCCATCGACGACACCCAAATCCATTTTGATGACTGCATCGAATCCTCCTTCCTTCCATCTTCCCAACTTGAAGAGTCTCTCCAACACTCTGTCATCCTTCCATCCACACAAGATGCATCATGCCAAGAGTCTAATCCAAAGCATGCCAACATATCCTCTTCTCTAGATCAATATCCTACCATCCTATCTAGTCCACCTCAAGATCATAGTTCCCCATCCATTCCACCCCATGATCCCCTAGTCTCCACCACTCCATCTTCATCGCATGAGCCCGCTACCACAAATCTAGATCCTATCATATCCTCTGATCCCTCTCCCGATACCACCCATCATTGCCTAAAACTGTTATCCCCACACTGCTTGCATATCCCCTTGGTTCTCTCACATTCTTCCATGGTGGCCTCCTCGCGAAAGAAAAACATAGTGTATATACCACCCATTATCCTCCACCTAATAATGGACTCGCATCATGTTTTTAGAATAACACAAATCCTATCATGGATTGCATGCTCAAGAAAATGAACTATGAAGGAAAAGGTCTAGGCCTTCATGAGCAAGGTATGTTGGAGCCCATCCAATTCAAAGAACAAATTTGCATGCAAGGTCTTGGACCTATTTCCCAAGACTCACAATCTAAAGATGTTGGTATAACCTCTAGACATCCTCAACGAGCCTTTTCCAAAAGAAATGTCGGCTCTTCCCATCACTCCACCAAATCATATGTTTCCATCCCTCCTCTATCATATCGCCTCAAAACAACTGTCCATATTCCTCCTTCATCTGCTCCATCCATTTTGGGTCCTTACATCCCTCCATCTACCATGCCAATGTTTCCTCTAGGCCCTACATCTACTATTGGCCCCTATATCCTAAAATTACCTCCTCCATCTCGTCCTATCCATCCTTTCATCCATTCATCACCGATCCATCTCATCCATCATAAACATCCCTCTCACATATCCCATAATCAGAATCAACAAAGGCACATACCTAAACATCCTCCATCTACACATAATCCCCATACTCCTACCTCCATCACTCCACATCATCCATCTCCTCACACCCATCCCATTGCTACTAAAATCACTTTGGATGTTAAAGAAAAAATGCATAAATCCAAACATCCACATAAATCTGAAGCTCCTCATGTCCCCTCTAAAATACATGGTGAAGAGAAGAAAAATATAAATCCAAATCAAATTCATAGGCCACAAAAGCCCACTAAAGAAAATATCAAAACCATGTGGATCCCAAAGAAAAAAGATGCAATGCCTTCAAACGAAAAATCTATAATAACATCCAAAGTTGCTAATCCAAAAGCTAATCATTTTCATCCACCCTCTCCTAAATTAGTTTTGGGTCCCTATGTCCCAAAATTCACTATTCCATCTCCTCCATTCTCCCCACATTATCCATCCATTAATCCTCTTATCTTTTTACATCCAATCCCACATGTGCCAATGTTGTTCCTAAACACACCACCCCATCACACATCCACCCCATCATTCTATCCATACCATTTTCAACATCCCACCCATTACCCCACATATCTCCCCCATCAAATCCCTCTAATTCATCCTCTTGCATAATCCACTTATCCTAATAATGTTGTACCAACATCCAACCGTTGGTTCGAACAAGGGCTCTTAATGCCTCGTATAGAACTTGATGCTTGAGTCCTTCATCCATATCCTTATCACATGTCTTCTCCATCCACTTATCCACCTCTCTATCCTCATCTCCTTTTGCATGATATCCAAAAATCCACAAAAATCTGAAAAAGTCAAAAAATCAAAAAAATAAAATAGTAAAGAGAAATAATTCGTCCAATGGTGAAAACTTGGCAAACAAGTACCTTGGATAAATACCATGATGAAAACCAGGCAAACAGGCATCATGCGTAAATCCCCATTTGCACTTGGGGGCAACTTCCTGATATGCATTCCCTTCATCCACTATGCTTCCAGCTATGCACCCATCTTCCTATTATCTATCCTCTTCATTCATCCCCTCCATCCCACCTCTCTTTCACATCCTACCATCATATCCCATTTATCTCCCATCCCTCCATCCTTCTTGTGATCTTGATCAAAATAGAGGCACCTATCTATACATGCTTTGGCCACCTTTTGGTATACATTCCCTTCATCCATGCTCTGTTGTATTCCTTGGTCACCCATCCTATCCTCCTCTAGTTATTTCCTTTTCTCATCCACTCATCTTCCATCCCTCATGCCTCATCATACATGACATATCTAAAGTGGGGGCATTTATCTTCCTTTGTAACATAGTCTTTAGAGACATCATCTATCATAACATCCCTTCATATCCCTCTCCATTTGTCATGATATCCCTTCCATCTCCCCATCCTTATCTTCCTATCCATTCAAATCTATAAACCCCATTCAGAGATTATCCTTATCTTCCATCCCCCATCCCTATCTCTCGATCCATTCTTTCATCTTTATCCTCATCCCATCTCACAATCCCTTGTCATTGGTATCTAGCTATAGGCCTCCCTCCATGCAACCCAATGTCATTTATCTAATCATCATCACTCCTGCTTCTCTTGCACATCTTTCCAATCCCCTATCACTTTTCATCACTCATCTATCTATCATATCATCCTCCCAAGTCATTTTAATGATTTGGATAACTATCCCATCCCTGAGCTTTATGTGATCATCATCATCCTATCCAATCCACTAGGTATATCCTATCTCATCATATCGGTCCCATCTTTTTATCCACGCATCCTATCATCATCCTCCACTCATCCTATCATCATCCTTTATCCATCATTTATCTTTGGTCTTTTGTCAAACTACATTGCCCCTGTGCTTTCACATAGGCAAGGTCAGTCACTTGATCTACCCCCGGGGATCCTTTATCATCTATCATCAGTCTTTCTTTTTTTTACATCTTTTCATCCATCGAAGTCTCCATCATGGTCCGTCATCGGCCTCTTGTCAAACTACGTTGCCCCTATTCTTTCATGTAGGCAAGGTCGGTCACTTGATCTACCCTCGGGGCTCCTCTATTGTCTAGCATTGATCTTTCTGCTCTGTCCATCCACTCCTTTATCGTCTATCATTAGTGTTTGCTTTTGTCTCTCTAGTCCTTGTCATCTGTCATTAGTCTTCATCGTCCTCTTTCTATTTTTATCCATAGTCAGTCGATAGCCTTTTATTGAACTACGAGCGCTCTATTCTTTCACGTAGGCAAGGCTAATCTTTGATCAGCCCCTCGAGCCCCTAGGTCTTTAGGGTGTGTCAGTCTCATGTCTTTTCTTCCTTGTGTTGTGTCATCAAGCTATGCCCTTATCTAGCTGGTTCTTAACAAATGAGATCTACTCGTATCATGAGATCCAATCAGTTTTGAATACCCTACGTCATATCAATCTATTAGTTTAGTATCCATCATTGGTCTCAATAGGATGCATCCTTCCTAATAGACCTTATCAATCCCATCCACCCCCTTGATCCTATGGCAAAGGACGTTTGCACTCGATTGTGATATTTTGATATGTTTGGATTTTGTTTATCATTTGAGCTCCCTATCATCACTTTTCAAGGCCACCATGATCCATCATATTATGGTGTGTTTTGATTAGTCAACATAGGGGCATATTTTGATCTTTTTATTTATTTTTTATGTCTTCTTGGTTGTCCCACATAGTACCTACCAAGGTCTTTGTGGTCTTGTGTTATGCTGGGGCATCCTCGTGTGCTTTTGGTTATCTCAATACCTGGCCTGACCAAGGTCTTCATGACTTTGGGGTGTTGGGATAGCCTTCTTTTTTGTTGTGTGTGTTTCATGCATTAGACACTAATACACCTTGGTTCCACATACCCTGGCACTTGTTGTCTTATGTTATAGCAAAAATCAATGCTCCAAAGATAGAAAATTTCACTAGGATTGCATTTCATTTTCCATTCTATCCTCTTGCATGCATCCCATCCTCTCATCTATCAAAATCCCCCCATTCATTCCTCCTTCATCCTCATCTCACATATCTATCCAATCCCCTTCCATTCCATTTAGCACAAATCATCTAATCATATTCTTGGTCTTGTTCCCAGTCTTGTTACAAGCCTTGATCCAATCATCCTCATCATCATCATCATCATCATCATCCAGATGTATACTTCCATATCCCTTCAGTGTTGTTTTGGGATGTATCCTTCCCTTGTCAACAACACTTTCATCATCATCATCGAGAGGTATTCTTCCCTATCCTTTAGTGGTGTTTTGGGGTGTATCCTTCCCTCATCCATACCACTCATTGGGATGTATCCTCCCCTATCCTCATGTTGTTTTAGAATATATCATTCCCTCATCAACGACACTCCATCAATCATCCACCCCTTTTCGCTTGTAGATTGACTAGGGAAACATTATCTTCGTGCTTGCATCCATTTGTGCTTCCCAACCTACTGTTGCCTTTTCATCCTTTCATATCCATCCCTTTTCATCCTCTTCCTCATCTCCCATTTCATCATCTCATCCATTTCAAGAGCACATCCGTATTCTCTTGAACCTGCATGTCCTCTCAAGGGGGCATCTTTATCCCTAATCTTTATCTTCACCTCCATCATATTTCTTCCTAGTCATCCATTTGATGACTGGGGCATCCTTCTCAATCTAACCATCTCCTTCTGGGTTCTATAATTCAATATTCTTTGAAATGATGCTACTTCGTAACACCATCTCAAAGAGGGGCAAAATGTAGACATCCAAATTTGAACACTTAATTTATCCAAATTTACTACTTTTCATCTAAACATCATTTTATCCAAGTTAATTAAGTAATATTACTATTATTTAATTAATATGCTTAATTCAGCCAAATCCCTAAGGTATTTAATTAATAATTAAATACCTTACCCTCCTTAATCCCCTTTTAATCAAATGATTAAATAAATATTACATTTATTTAATTCCTCACATGTCATTTTCATCTAATCCTAAACCATCTCCTAATCTCTTCATTAAGGATGTGCACATGCCTAATCCTTGATTAGAATGTGTCACATCCTCCAACTTTTGCACGTTGTCTTCTAATCCTTATTAACCCCTAATTATCTTCTAATTACTGATTAGTTAATCTTAATTAGTACCTTGGTCAACTCTCCCCATCTCCCAAGGAATTTTTAATTCATTTTTATTTACCCTAGGCTCCTCTCTTCCCCATGTGAATTTTTAATTCACTTTTGTTCCTCCTAAAATCCCCTTTTCCCATGCATCTTATAGAATCTTTGACTTGTCACATCAAGTCACATGTGACAAATTCCCACCTTTTGGGAACCTTGTCTTATCCACTAGATTCTTCCCATCATTGTGAATTTTTAATTTACTTTTATTCTTCTAAAGTTTTCCCCTTCCCTATGTGATTATTGAAAGGTCACATCAAAGTACTTGGAAGGTACTTGTCCTTCCTCCACATCATGTACCTCTCTTCCACATCACTTACACATCATCTCACCCTTAGCCATCTCACAATCCACATGTCAAGATGTGAGCGCTTGTGAGTCCTCAAATCACCTTAGCCCTTCATCTTGGCCTTGTTGGATAAATTCCAACCATTGAATTCTCTAGAGAATTCAAGTTTCTCTATAAATACCCCATTCTCCAAGGCATTTAGAAGACTTAGCCATTTTGCAACTAAATGTTGCCATTTTGTGCACTCATCTAACCTTCAATTTCATTCATTTGCATTTACATCCAAGCATATAGTCAAGACTTGCATTTAGCCATATCAAGAGCCATCAAGGAGCATACAAATCAATCCAAATCAAGGGCCAACCAAGGAGTTTCAGCTGCAAAAGGGAGGTATATCCATTTATCTTCATTTAACACTTTCCTCTTTATGATATTGCTATCAAGATTCAACCGTGTAGTTTCGAGTCAAATTCATTGACCCATGTCTCATGAGTAGTGGTTCACCGGAACCCATCTCTCATGATATTGAATGGTCCACTTAGCACTCATTGCATCTAGGTGATGCTCACAGAGGTGAAGCACTGGTCCGTCCCGGGAGGTCACCCATCTCGGTACTGCTCCAGCTCAAGCACGCTTAACCAGGGAGTTTTCTCCAAGGTTAAGCCCACTTGAGTTGTTACCCCATTTGCAAAACCTTCAGCAAGTGTTGTGCCTTATGAACCATTCATTATAGAGCACCTTTAGCTCATCAATTGATAAGAGGTATTTTTCCACAGCGTGTCAAATTATGATATTGCTATCAGGATTCAACCGTGTAGTTTCGAGTCAAACTCATTGACCCATGTTTCATGAGTAGTGGTTCACAAAAACCCATCTCTCATGATAGTGGATGGTCCACTTAGCACTCGTTGCATCTAGGTGATGCTCGTGGAGGTGAAGCATTGTGGTCCGTCCGAGGTCACACCACATCCAGAATGCTTGCTTGACTCAAGCACTTAACTAGGGAGTTTTCTCCAAGGTTAAGCCGGCAAGTTGTTACCCCATTTGCAAAACCCGGCAAGTGTTGTGCCTTATGAACCATTCATTATAGAGCCTTTAAGCTCATCAATTGATAAGTAAAGAGGTATTTTTTCCTGACGTGTCAAATTATGATATTGCTATCGAGTCCAGCAGGTGTAGTTTGAGTCAAACTCATTGACCCATGTGTCTCATGAGTAGTGGTTCACGGAACCATCTCTCATGTCGAATGGTCCACTTAGCACTCATTTGCATCTAGGTGATGCTCACGGTGAAGCTTAGCGGTCCGTCGGAGGTCACTATCCGTGCTGCTCGACTCAGCAGCTTAACTAGGGAGTTCTTTTCTCCAAGGGTTAAAGCCCGCTTGAGTTGTTACTATTTGCAAAACCTTGAAGTGTTGTGCCTTATAGACCATTCATTATACCAAGACTACTGGCTCATCAATTGATAAGTGGGAGGTATTTTTCCACAGCATGTCAAATTATGATATTGCTATCAGGATTCAACCGTGTAGTTTCGAGTCAAACTCATTGACCCATGTTTCATGAGTAGTGGTTCAACAAGAACCCATCTCTCATGATATCGAATGGTCCCCTTAACCCGGGCTCCAATGGTGGCAACCGCTGGAACGTGGGTCCGGCGGGCTTCAGAAGCTTTGTATAATCACGATATATCTCTGACTTGCGGCTTATCAATTGATGAAAAATAATGGTTCATAAAACTGCTAAAATTTGCAAATGGTATGGCTAACTAGCGGGAGCTTAATAGAAAACTCCACTTGGCGGAAGCGTCATTCTATTAACAAAGTGTTCATCATGAAGATTCCCGGAAGAACATGAGTCAACTCGGGCGGTTTGAATCCTGTAGGTTATTGCTGGCATCCCCCTCTCACTTTCCCTCTAGCACACAAATTCCCTTACTGAGAAATCTTGAGGTGTTTCCTTATGTTTTTCCATTGCATTTTAGTTTCTTAGAAAGGGTTAGACATTTTGATATCACAGTTACCACCACCTCCTCCACTAGGAGTATGTCCTTTGAATTTATTCTCATGAGATCCACTACCACTTTCCCTAGAGCTTGAAGCCTTTGGAGTTGGTATTGTCATTTTGAGGAAGGCAATCTTTCTAGCCATTTCTGCATTGGTCGCTTCTATTTCAGCCTTTTTTAAATCTTGGGTATGTGCAGAATCATCATGGAAAAAAAAGCCCTTAAGTGGCAAAAAAAAAAGAAAAGTTAGAGTTAGGCAACTTAACGTAAAAATTTGAATAAGTTATCTATATTATTTCAAAAATATGTAAGAATAGAATCTATAGCAAATTGAATGTAGTTTCTAAACTACTAGGTTTATTTTAAAAAAGAAAAAAATCTATTTGGTGAAAATTAAAATTTCAATGTAGTAGTACTTAAATTTCAAAGGGAAAAAATAAAGAAGTAGGTGTCGTCTAACCACCCTAAACACAATAAAATGATATGATTTTTATAATATTTTAGATATATAAATAAGAGACTCATGTCCAAATGTCATATTTTTTTTTTGTATTTTTTTTAAGTAAATAATTAATTATGAATTTTTTATTACAACTTTTAAAAAATATAAAAACTCATATGTATGACCACCTTACTTGCTCAAAAATTCATGAAATTCAATTTTTTTTTTTAATCCTATAATATACGAAGAATAGAATGTGACACATGTTTTAGATTCAAAAAATGAGATATTGTTTTAAAGCTATAGATTTTTTTCAATCAGACTATCAATCAGGACCTTAGTCATAATTCAAATAGAAAATGAATAATAATTATTTATTAAATTCAAAGTAAAATATAATTTATATTAGTGGAAAGCTAAGTATCTTCTTTAAAAACCCTTTTCGTTTCATCAATTTTGGGTAAAAGAAAAGTCATTAGCCACATACCCTACAAATAGCCATCATATCGCCATTTTTTGACCCATCATGATCCTCCACATACCCTCCTCTTGCATTTTTTCATTTACCAATTGTAATTTGATGAGTTCGAGAGTTGAAGGTGTAGCAAATGGATTAGATCAACTTTGGGATTATTAATAGGAGTTTTGGTAGCTGAGGTATGGATATTTGTGTTGGTACTTGTGTTAAATGTGTTGAAAGTATTCTTCTAGGAATGATCCATGGGCCTTTTCCCATGATCTATGAATGATTCTTTCTTAGGAGGATCAGAGGTTTTGGTGGTAGTAATGGTTGATGTATATGTGCTAGTGGCAGAAGTTCCCATTAGAATTGTTACTTTCAAAACTTCAGGAGTAATTTGGGCTGATATTTTAGTATCCTTTTCTTCAATAGCATCCTCTCTCATTTTCTCAACCCTTTCTCTCCTGGAATTCCTTTCAAGCTTCTTAGCTCTAATCCTATCCTCTTTTTCCTTCAAGTCTTGTAATCTCTTCTTTTCTTCTTATTCAACAAGCCAATTTTCCTCTTCTTCCAAGGCTTGCATTTCCTTGTCTATATCTTCCTCAATCTTGAGGAAATCTCCATACTCACTTAGGGCTAGGGTGTGAAAAGTTTTATCAGCTGGATCTTCCTCAGGGAAAGTAAGTGGTGGTGGATTAAGGGATTCTCCCCTTGGATTAAAGTTTCCCCCATGAAAAACAAACCTCACCCCAGGTGTTGGTGGTTCTGGGAGTGCTTTTCTCTTACCCCAGAATTCCCATTTGTCATCTTCTCTAGAAATTCCAAGCTCATTATCAAATACTTGTTCAATAGGGAAACTACCTTGACCTCCCTCGATTACCCTACCATTATTTTATTAGCAGTATTTACACTATTTACTTCATTGTTAAAGGTGGGAGAAATTCCAACAACAGATTTGAGGGACTTATTGGATTCAGTAGCTTTCTTTTTCCATAGGGGTTGTTTGTCCTTGGAAAGCTCAGGTTCCACCTTCTATTTATGATTCTCCTTTGTGTGACTTCTGGTTTTCCTCATGGTGAAAACTGAGTTGTCAATTTCCTTCTCCCTAGGTTCTTTTCGAGATGTTATTGTTATACTAGTATGAGAAACTTTAAATTTTCCACCCAAAATACTGGGAAATAAAATTTGACTATATCGTGACTTGTTATTTGTGACCTTAGAAAAACTTTTAAACATTTCCCTACACAATGTGATGGAATTGATGAGAAGTTGACACATGAACTAAATACAACTTATGTGACTTTAAAGTGTGAACCAATACTTCTTCCAACTAAGAATAATTAAACACCTAACTTTGACTATACTAGATCTGCACTAGAGACACTAAAATTTAGAAAATCTCCCCAACGGAGTTTCCATTTTGTTGGCTCTTTTAAATACCAACCAAATTTGTAAGGCACCCTATGGATTTTCCAATTCCAATGGTTAGCAACCAAGAAGGGGTTGGCCAATGAATGAGAGAAAGTGATCCAACTTTCCTCCTGCACTTCAAGCTCTACAAAACCCAAGAGGGTGATCCTACAATGCACTCATAATATTCCTTCAAAAGATCTCCACATACATTTCATATTGAGTAGATACATTCTCATATCAATGACACTACAAGAGATAAGTTGCAAAGAATTGGAAAATCCTTCACACCATTATGACTTGGAGGGAAGAATGGAAAATTGGAATGAAACCCATAAAAACCATCACCATATTGAGGACAAGTTTAACTAAATGAATGGTTCTTTGACATGATCCAGCTAACTCAATGAATTTGGAATTACTAAAAGTATAGAATCAGTGTGTTATCCAAGGGTGACGAAGTTGAATTCACAACATACTATGACACAAATAACTAAAGCATTCAATATTTATAGACAATTAAGGATTAGCATTACAAATTCATAACTTAGACCTTCCATACAAAACATACTTAAAGATCCTATGAATTAACTCATAAACCAATGATTGCATTAAATCATTTTAATCAATTACTTGAATTGAAGCAACAATGCAAACAAACATCCAACCATATGAATTGGAGACCAATGAGACAATCCTTGACTATTTCATTGTTTATTTTTGAACATGTATATAGGAGACAATTTGTATGAAATTTTCCATTATTGATTCTTCAAATGCTGTAATCAATGCAAAACATTTAAGATGACTATGAATACATAATCATATCCTAAGACTCAACAAGTAATTCTATATCCATTATATTCTTGTACTTATAAAACTTTGCTATGAATACCTAAGATCAACCAAAAAATTCAAAGACCTTTTGAACAATAGCCTTGAAATCCCTTTTATATGATCAAGGGAGAAAAAAAGAATCGGGCTATTGGAAAATTACATTTCACTTCATTCAACATTTCAAGTATATTTCATCTCATTTGAACCCCTAGGCAGTTATATTTACACTTTGAGCAAAATGGGGGGAAAATAAAAAATACAAAACTTGCAAAGGTTGATGGAGCTTGTATCCTCATGTTTCAATAATTCCACGTCACCATCCATTAAAAAAAAGAAGGTGCAAAGCACGAGAAAAGACAAGAATAAAACAAAGGAAAGGATTGGTTGGGTTACCACATGCATCTTCATACTGAGAGGATATAGATTTTCCTTACACAATTATTTCAAAGGTCGGACTTGTACTATACTTGACCATATTCTATATTCCTCTCACCACCTTCATGGCTTACTCAACATATTTTCCTAGCCACTCTTTGTATTCATCCTTAGTGGGCCAATCCATATCAAGCAATTTTTGCACCTTTGTATTGTATGCATTTTACTTTGCATCAATTATCACACTAGCTTCTTTCACAAAGGTGTCCATGTCTACTTGGATTCTAATAAGAGTATCAATAACACCATTCAGAAAGGTTATGTCTAACTTGTCATTAACATATTGTATTTGTGGACCAGTAGCTATTTGATGCTTGAATAATTCTCTCCACAGTACATACTCCATAAGTGTTCCATCTTCATTAAGGATCTTGAGCATACCATGTTCCTCCATACTCCTAAAGGCCTTGATTTTATCTTGCAACTATGCTCCAATTCATTCACGAGAACCTATGATTTCACCAATCATCTCAATTCCCCTTATGATAGTTGGGAGATTTGTTGGAGCTTCAGGGTCATCCTTTATGTTTGCTTGTATTTCCTTTAAACTATTCAATATACTACTCCATTTGTTCCATGTGTTTTGGAAAACCTCCTAAACATGTTGAAATCTTTCAAAAGCCTTATGTATACCCTTTTATGTTAACCATGAATCTTCTCCTTTAAAGGATGCCTTTGTTAATCTATGGCCTAAGATCTCATCAACCATATCCTTTGTGATCTTATTCATATCCTCCTGGAACTTAATATTTTCAAACATAGCTGTCTGGAGTTCATTCTTCATGGCAATAATTCTTGCTTTAAAGGTTTCCTTTTCCTGTGATGAAATACTAGTTGGAGAAGTAGGTAAATTCTTCTGACTTGTAGTAACCATAGTATCCTTTAATTTATTGTATTCCTCAACCAATTTGTTATGCTTTTCCAAAAACTTCATGTACCTACCTTGAGAAATTTCTATAGTATCCACACTCAACATGGTTGTGTACATTGTTAATCTTGCAGCTTGTGGGGTTGTCATCTCTAAAGCCCTACCTATTATCAAATCTCCTGAAAGGCCAGTCATTGCTTTACTAAGTCTAAATCTTCCTGAATCTCGCATCAATTTCCAAATAGCCAATGCATGTAGGTTAGGACTAAACCCAAAACTAAAAGTTTTGTCATCAAAAATTTCTTTTGATGCCACCACACTTGGATCATTTTTTATTGCATCTAGGGAAATTATTAATGGCAAGCTCCTGCAAGGCATTACCATCATTCCACTATCTTTGACTAATATCCTAGCTTCCACAGGATTCCTTTGTGCAATCTCCTAAATAATTTCTTCTTCAATTTTCTTTCTAACTTCCTCTAGTTGAGAAGGGTCCACTCCCTCCTAAGCCTTTTGTATCCTATCATTTATTTCTTGTGCCTTAAGTTTGGCCACATATTCCTTGAATTCTCTTGTTGTCACAAAATAGTCATCCTATAGAAACTTAGCACAAGCTAGCACCCTTGCACCATTATCTTAGATTTCATCATATTCCTAGGGTACTATCCTATCATCTAGGACAAAAGGTTCCATTACATCCCCTATATCAAGGTGTGAAAACTCAAACTCTGCTCCTTATTCAATAGGTGTTGATCTAGTGCATGGTTGTTGTACATTTTCCTCAGCACCCTGTGCTTCATCAACACTCTCAGTGGGTAACTCCATAACAGGAGCATCTCCCATATCCATTGGCTGATGCCCTTTAGGTTTTGTGAACTCCTTTGGTTGACTGCCAACTTTTATCAAATGCTTCTATAGAGTTGCTTGAGCTAACTTCTTAGCTTGTTCCACTTTCTACAAAAAGGTGCCATCCATGAAATCACTAAGGACCAATTCCATCCTTTTATATTTGTCAGTGATATGTTTGTAAGGGATTTTATAGTAAGAATTCTTAGTAGAAGCATTATACTCAACCTCAACAATCTTCATCCATATCTTTTCCCTATCCTAGATAGCATCAAGTGTTAGAAAATTCCTTATCACGTCTTCTCTAAAGTAAAATGCCTAAGGTCCATATCTTGAGATTGACCTCTTTATCTTCTCTCTGTTGACATGTCCTTCCGGGTCAAAATTTCTGGTAGAGGTTACTTTCATTCTTAGGTTACTAATAATTATACCAAATACCTCATATGCTTCCTTTGTTGATAAAACAAAATGATCAAAAGAGAAATTTGATATAATAATGGAGGAATTTCAGAACAACCTAAATTTTTATGCATCAGAGTGGTCCATTTACCACATTATCTCAATGAATTCTAACCTATTAGAGACAAACTTGGGTAGAAAATGCAGTGCAATAGGAGTCCCATGGCATCTGATGACTGTGCAATCACTATATAAATACTAGTCTCCCCAATTGCATTCATAATCTAGGTCATCACCAAATTCCTTTGGCCTCAATAATGCTTGAATTATTTTAGAAATCCTTTCAGCGGGTGTAACACCCATTTGTGCCAAAATGGTGTGTTTTATGATATTAAAAAATGCAACATAGTTTGAGTTTGAGCAATGTAAATCCCAAATCTATGTCCACATTTGAACAGGTAGCTTATGATTCCTTTCATCCACTTGCCTTAGTTTCACGGCCTTTCCAAAGACTTCCTATCCCTGATACAATATCATATGTATTAATAATGAATAGTTCCTAAATGTCAATGGTGTTCTCCTCTCCTTTAACTTCACTAGATCATAGTGTAACTACTCTGAAACTCTATGGGCATAATCAAACTATGTGTGTTTGTTTCTATGTTGAATATCCAAAATTATGAACAGTAGGTGTGAGGTCATGCTTCCATCACACCTTACTCCAAGCACCTGACACAACATATAATATGTGTATCTGAAGTATTCTCCAAACACTTCATAGTCCAATGGTTCAACTTCTTTGAGTGCAAACATTGTGCCCTTCTCTAGTCTATGTCTTGGTATTTCACCTTTCTAGAGAACTACCCTATGTTGGGCATATTCCTACTACAATTTCTCAAAATTAATCTTTTCGATGGCATCAGGTCTCATTCTAAAAACCTCCATGACTTTACTTTCCTTTATGTCTAGAATGCTCCTACCCCTATTGTCTATAATTACCCTGTTTATATCATCATATCTATCTGAAAAATGTAGCATCAAGTCCACCTTGACAAAAACATTGGGGACAACCAGCTTTCCTAAATCATAACACCAAACATTTTTACCAAGATGTGGATCATCTCTTCTTGTAAATGTATATAGGAACAATTCTCATCTAGTCTATGACATAATAATATCACCAATTCCCTCTGAAAGGTCCTTGAAATTGGTGGTTAGGATACCTTCCCTTGTGGCCTTCCTACCACTTTCCTTGAGATCTAACGGTTGGAATTTTTCCCTAAAATAGGTATAATCCTTTGGTTGGCTTCTTTTCTTCTTAGTGACTTTAGATGTTTGAGGGGGTTCATGGGAAACCTTATGCTTTTGCTTCTTGGGTAAAGGTTTCGACGATGATGACTCACCAAGTTGGCTCATTTTAGCTTCTTTAGGGTTTTTCTTAGTTTGGAAGTAATCTAGTTTTGGGATTATTACCCTATTCTTAACAACTCAAATTTAGACTTAGATGTGATTATACTCAATTAGGATAGTGCACTAATTCAGCTGGAACAAAAACTCTAAATAATTTCTAGAATTAATTCAGATGCTCTTTGGTTTGACACACAAGTTTTACAAAGCAACAAAAGAAAATAGTGAGAGATTAATGGCATCCTACCTAGGAAAATAATTCCTATAACACCTTTAGCTTCAGCTCTAGTTACTTTGATTTCTCATTCAATTCCTCAAGCGTTTACCTTAGATGAAAGTGTAAACTATAAACCCCTTTTACTGAATTTAGTCGAGTACATATACCATTAATGGTGCATGAATTCTTGCGCGAGTGAACTACAACTTAGGTTGGCCATTCCTGTTTGAATTCAAGCCATCAATACATTCAGATGAAAAACTCATCTAACAACTCACATTGCCTCTTATTCTCCACAGGGCCTACTGGTGATTTGATGTTTACTCAATGAGCTAGGAAATTTCCATGCATAATTCTCAACATTTCATGAGTATTTCTCTTCGTGTGTTTCCTTTCTACATTGGGATCTCATCGCGCAATGGTTAGAAAGCCAGTGATGAGATATCATCCCTTGATCAAGAGTATGAAGAAGATATCGATAGAAGACATGAGTTATATTGCTCATCATGTGTCCAAGGTCTACTAATCAATCCCAACTTGCAATAAAATAAATCTGCGTGATGGGAAGATACTTCGCCCATCGATGGTCATGGGTTCTCTTTAGAAAAGTAGAAAATAACTAGCAATAGTAAAAGGGTGAATGATGGGTCAAGACCTTAACCACATTGCTCATCGTGGGTTACCCTCTCAAAATAACAAAAAACACATGACAAGCGATAAACCAAAACTGAAGGATAGACCCAACATCACTCATCTAAGGTTATAAGAAAAATTTCACACAACAACACTTGATGAGAAGATGGTTAGCGAGTGACAAATATTAGACAAAACTGGGCCCAATAGTAACCAAGGCATTGGGACCAGTTGAACAATGTTAGAAAATACCATGTGAGGGCTCTTAAGTGGCAAGTAAAATGTTTTAGCCAATCAACACGAGAACATAAAAGGGATGATAATCAAGGGTGGCAAGATACATAAAAATTTTAAACCCAAAACCCTAATGTTAGGAGATATAAGTGACTAGTGACACAATCATGAAATTAATGGAACCCTGAAATTTTATGGTTTCCACCACATCTTTTGATATTTCTTTATAATTTTTTGTTAGTATAGGATTCGAACATCACTACACTGCTATATTTGATGATAGATGGCTATTTTCAAATTGTTGTTTTAAAATTATAACAAGGGTTTTAACCAGTCTTTAGACTTCTTAAAATCCTCATTACAAATTTGTAAGCTTCATGACCTTATTAACCTTGGGGTTATTTTCTAAAGTTTTCTAAAGAGAGTCACCTTTCAAGAGAGATATAACAATTGTGTTTTATCTATGTTGTGTAGTGCTAAAACACTCATCAACAATTTCTAAGGTAGAAATTTCAACTCATAAATACCAAACCTTGGAATACTAAGCCAAATAGTGGAGGAGTCCAAAACAATCTCAAAAGTGTAAATATAGTAAACTTATATGCTATCGGATGTAGGTTCCATGAAACCTTTGATCATAGTGAGGCTAATTGTATAGAGATGCAGAGGGTGTCTACAATTATGCAAGGGAACACTCAAACCTCTCCTAAGAACATGAATGAAATGATGGTAGATTCTTTCTCATTATTGAGTGAAGAAAAATTGAATCATCACTCAAAAGAAGAGGAATTTACCTTTCATTTTGAAAATGATAATGAACTAGAAAATATTGATATTTTTTCTTTTCAATGGAACATAAATACTTACAAATTGAGAAGCAATAGAGATCCTTTAATTGATGAAATTCCACCTAGTTTGGGTCCTACTCCTCTAGATCCCCATGTTGGCAATAATCCCCCAGCTCCCAAGGGGCCTTTTAGAGGTAGTTCCAAACCTAGAAATTTTCAAATTCACAAAGCCCCAAGCCCAAGGAAAAATATAGTGTGTAAAAGATTTAAAGAAAAAAATCCTAATATTTCCATTTATGACATGTTGCAAAACCATCCCAATTAGAAGGATGCACTACTCAAATCATTGGACAATCCCAAAACTACACCTACTATCACCCCTCAAAAGGACAAAGGGGAAGATTTAAGTTCTACAGATGCAATGGTCACAATATTCAAAGGTAAAATCGGAGTCCCCCCATTCTTATTGACTGTACAAATGTTTGGAAAATAACTTGCACAATTTTTTAGTGCACTCTAGAGAATCATGGAATGTGATACCATATTCCATATGCCAAAAGTTAGGAGAAAATCCTAAACCTACAAATAGAGTTGTAGTTTAGTTAGAAAAGATAGAGGTCAAAGTCATAGGAGAACTAAAAAAATTTCATGTGCAACTAGCCTTAGATCCTAGAATCCAAGAGTACATTGATATACACATGGTAGATATTCTTGAGATGTACTAAATGCTACTTAGTAGGGAATGGACTAAGTTCTTGAGAGGATGGTTTTCCACTAATTTCAACCAACTTTGGTTACCATCGTGAGGATTACACAATAAAATCAAATTTGATGTTGAACCTAAACCAAAACACATGATTATTAAATATAATGCTCCTAATGAAGTAGTGTTCCTAGAACTAGACTTGGGAGTGTACAAAATGAATTATATCATGATGATGTACTTGGTAACTGATGAGCCAATATGGATGTACATAGTCCTTTTAAAGGATTGCAATAATTTAAAACATACGAGCTTATTTTGCAAGAATTTCTAGGAAAATGTATGACAATATGAATAACCTTGGGAAGTAGGCTTATACCTTTGTTCTTTTGTTGTTAGGATGGTTGCAAATTCATGAAAAAGACTATTCTAAGTTTTTATGATTTTCTTGTCAAGATGCATTGGCAAGAGTAAAGATGATACATTGTCAAAAACAAGAAGATAGTGATTTAGAAAGAGTCATGATATCAAATGACTAGATAGAATCAGATGAATATTCTAAGGTCCACAATTATCTGATCTTAGAATATGAGTAGAGTATTGATGAAGATTTTTCCAAGATCCCTTTAGATGAATCTATATTAAAATGGAAGTCTACTATCTACATATGGAAGCTCAATTAAATTTAAGGATGAAGTGCTGACAAATCCTTATATTTCTATTCAGAAGGAAACTCCTATGAAAAAGGAAGAGTTATAAGCACCAGTCTTTAAAACAATTTGAAAACTCATTTTCGATGGATCTAAGTGTAAGCAAGGAAATGATGTTGGGATTGAATTGATAAAACCCTAGGGAAAGTCATTTTTGGGTTCCTTTAGGTTGCAATTTACCTGTACTAATAATGTAAGAAAATATCAAGAATTGATTAGAGGATTGATGCCTTCTCATCAAAAGAAGGTAAAGCATCTTCTCATGGTAGGAGAGTCCCAGATGGTCATAAGACAAGTCAGAAGTCAATATTCCTTCCATGAAAAAAGGTTATCTACTTATAGGAATTCATTATTGGATTTGATCAATGATTTTGAAGCATTCAATATAAAATCCATTCCCACAAGAAGAAATTGTGTTGTGGATGCTCTTGTTGTCTCAGCCAACTCTTTCCAAGCAATAATTGG
>VDFB02230039.1:0-10820 GCA_007258455.2 Sequoia sempervirens
TGAAATCCAACAACACAAAAAGGCCTCCTCTTTTGCAAATGCACAAAGACAAAGAAGCGTACACTTTCCTTACCTTCTGTTTGGGACCGATTGAGGACCTCCATGATACAGAGAGAACCATCAAACCTCAAGGGTGCATAGTGGTGTCAAGTGGTCATCCTCCACTTTCTCCATAATTATGATAAGCGATAGTTGAAAGAGGCATATGAGAGGAAGCCTAGAAATTATGAAAGCTATTGGAATCTAACTAAGTATGGGGGCTTATGAGAAGGATCCCCATGACCCCAAACATCTACTACTAAGTGGGGTGAGAGGGAGAATGTAAGCCAACTATTATTGTTGCTATTGTTCATGGATTTCACTACACAACCTACATTTGAATCCACCTCTATGATTTCTTTTCAACCCCAACTAAAAATAGCTATAGATAAAACCACAAAACCAATACCTTCATTTCACATATAAAAACATAATTATTTTAGAATGAAATAAAACATAACAAAAAATGATCCAGTCATGTACAAATTCCAAAAACACTCATTGAAACCATGATAAGTGACTTACCTCAATATTTTGCACAAATTGTGTCATGCTGTCAATGATGCCAATAAAAAAGGATAGAGCTTGTAGGAAAAATATTACGGAACCCTACATAAAGCATAAATTTCCTTAAAATGACACTAACCAAAATCAATCCCTCTATCAGCTAATAAGCTCTTCAATATTTTCTTATATTTCTCAATTGAAAAATAAAACATAACTAATAAATTTTGTAAGTATTAGACTCCAAATATATCCTTCATATTTTGAATCGATTGACCTTCTTAATTCATAAAAGACAAATAAAACAAATATTCAAAGTACTACTATTAATCATGGCTTTATCACCTCAAAAAACCTTTGTTGCAAATATTGTTTGATATGTATAATAGCTGCACTTATTTTTGTCATTCCTTAGAATTTTGCATGTGGGTTGTAGGGACAACCTATTGCATTTGTTGCTCATCTAATAGATATCTTCATCAATGTGAAAAGTGTCGCACCCATAGGTAGTCACCCTCATAATTTTGGGACCTTTTGTAATGAGTAAACACCTATGGTTGGGAATGACTCAACTTGGCATAATGAAAGACGGGTTAGAGAGCCTCCATAAATCCTACATAACCAAGTAGTTTTTTCTCTCATTTCACAAGTTAGTTTGGTTGCATAAACACTTTAACCTACAACAAAAGAATAAGAATATGCAAGAAAATTATGTAAAAATAAACATGTGTTGGTTTTTACACAAGAGAATTACATTCTTTTACAATGCGTTGTTTCTTGTTTTCTATCTTTTCAGTGCTTCGGCTAGCTCTCTTGTGACCTCTTAATAAGCAAAGCAATATAACGTCATGAGTAATAAGTATTAGTGCTTTAGTATTTTTTTATGTCAATACATACCAATTGAACAATTAGCCTCATTTCTATGCTCAAAACACCCAAAAATAAGAGTTGTTTTGTGTGTCAAAAAATATAAAGAAAGGGAAAATTAAATCATTAATAAATATCACACAATTTAGAGAAAATAATTACTATGTTTAAATGATGAATTAAAATACAACAATGGAAACAACTGCTTTGTATAGCAAACCATCATATAGGTCTAGTAGCGAAAACCTAGAGGGATTGCATGACTATGATGGTCATGTTTAAGGTACGGTGAGTATGCTCAGCATCACAATGTGTCTCTAGCCATTTGCAACTAGTTGGAAATTCCAAGACTAATTTAATAAAAGAGATACCCATCGGGCATGTAAGAGTTGGTATAGAATACTCTATACCATGCAATATTCAATTGAAGATTATAGCCACCCAATATCTAGGAACTTCATGAAAGCACAAGAGAGATCAACTACAAGAGAATAATGGTATTCCATCAAAGGATACAAATGATAGATTATGATTACATGATTATTGATTTACACATGATAATCCTCAGTTATATAGCCAAGGTGAGACATAGGATTAGATAGGATCATGGCAAGTGTCTTAATCCTATGTCACGAGACAGTTATAATATTAAATGACTTAGGACAGAATCATTAAATGTCAAAAGATGAGAGAAGATCTTATGACAACTAACAAACTTCTAGAAATATTCTCTAGGACCTAAGTAAACTTAACATGTAAATAGGACCCAATAATGAACTAGTTAGGTAAAACATCTATTTACACCAACAAAGCATGTCTTCCATTCCAAATAGTATTCCAAGCTTGTGCCCAATATAACATGACAAGCATTATGTCAAACAAATCACATGCATTGTCTTTGCCTTAATATTTTGCATGTACTTTTTTCAACCTTCTAATATATGCAACAATACATCATCTTGGCCAATTTATATCACATTTTTGTACAATCCATGTATACCTTAATGTAGTGTAGAAAAATGTATCCTTTTACATTTTCACACTTAATTGGGAATTAATATTAAAATAACTTAATTAAATGCCTTAATGTAGTGTTGTAAAGTGTTTATTTACATTTTCACACTTATTTAGGGCTCCTTTAATTAATTGAGCTTAATTTTCCTTGATTGACCCCTTTACCTCAAATCCAAGCCTATTTAATCACATTTTTCAGAAAGAAATTAAGCCAGCTCACCATATTGAAATGAGAAATGTATCGAGGTTCGGGAATAAAGGACAATTAAAGTCAGCGGTATTTAAATCCATTAATAAATCTTCGTTAAAATTAAGATCAAAATAAAATTCATTAATGTCATCGTCGATCAAGAAAAATCAGAATTCAAGCATTGTGCAGAAAGTTATGTGGAGTCATGCATGTTTTTGGAGCTAACATTGTGATGTAGGTTTCATGATTCAATCAAGCATTCAAAGTATCATTTCAAGTAAAGATTCAAAGTCAAGATCCCCATCCATTAAAGTCATTTCATGCAAGTAGTAGACCTCCATTATCAAGGTTTATTAAGGGTTTGTTGAGTGGTAGCATAGCTTTGTTCATTCTTCATTCCCTCTTTCATGATTTTATTCATTTCAAGGTTTAATTACCAAAACGGAGTTTGACCAAAGCAAACCCCATTTCACCAAAAACAAACAATTTTCCCCTCTCTTTGTGTGTTGTAGATTTGTAGGTTGAATAAAAGTTGAATATCTCAAAGTTGCAAAATTGCAAAGTTGTATTTGTTGTCACCTTTGTTGTCATTTCATGAAAACTTAGATCCCATATTTATTTCCGACTATTTGACTATGAAAATTGGGAATTTGGAAGTGCAAACACAGGAGTAGAGGACCTAGAAACATATTTTGAAGAGTCCTACCCGAGACCGATTCGCCATAGGGCGAATGAGTCCTCAAATAGCTTCTAAAAACACCATTTTGTGAGAGGTACACAACATTTATCCCTTTCAGATCTGCCATAAACTTTGTAGGTTCCTTTAGTTTTATGTTTAATCTACTAAATTCAATTGATAGATTGCATTTTGGAGTTGATTTGCTATTTTTAATCTTTCTCCCCAAAGTGTTGTTTGACCTAGACCCCCATCCTAACACATAAATGAAATTGCAAGATTCCTCAAAGAATTCACTCACGTAAGGTTGAAAGTGGATTTTAACTTGAGGGATCTCATTTCCTGAATGAAATAGAAGAATAGGTAGGTTCATTCACTCCATTTTTCCCTTGCTATTTATAGCAAGTTTGTTGAGACATTCCAAATTTAGTATAAAACCCTATGTGTTTGAACCGCATAACCCATTTTTCTATGTTTCACTTACAAAGATTTTAAATATTGTTTTATGCAGTGAAATTTATGCCCAAAGTGAATGGAAATTGCAATAAAACCCAAACAACACAAAAACAAAATAACTTTCAAGATAAGGAAAGAAGGCTTAAATCGACATGACAAGCCTCCTATTGAGTAGATTTTCCCATCATAGTCTATTTGGATGTGTGCTCACGAAATTTTGACAGCATAACAATGCTCCAATCACAACAGCACAAGAGGCAATTAGCGCCGACTTTGGCGCCGGATTTTAGTGTATTTTGAGTACATGAGTTGGACAATTTGGCTGGCGTTAAACTCAACGCAAATAGGCATGCTCACTTCGGCGTTCAATTTTGTGCCGACTTTTCCGCTATATTTAGCACTAGAATTAGCGTCAGTTTTAGCACCGAAAAATCATGGTGCCTTCGTTAGCACCTAAAATAGTGTCAGAAAGTAACAATAGAAATGACACCGAAATTGGCGCCCAATTTGGCTTTCAATTTTGCTTCCATGTCTACTCCCATTTTTGCTTCTAGTTTTGCTTCCAATTTTGCATCTAGTTTTGTTTCCAGTTTTGCCTCCAAGTTTGCTTCCAATTTTGCTTCCAAGTTTGCTTCCAATTTTGCTTCCAAGTTTGCTTCCAATTTTGCTTTTGATTTTGCTTCCGGTTTTGCTTCTGATTTTGCTTCTAGTTTTCCTTCCACTTTTGCTTTTGGTTTTGCTTCCATGTTTGCTTTCGGTTTTGCTTCCAGTTTTGCTTCTATTTTTTGTTTTGGTTGTGTTTCCAAGTTTGCTTCCTGGTTTCTTAGATTTTGCTTCCTAAGGGATTTATGCAAGTTTTGCTTCGGAGTTTTGCTTCTGGAGTTTTGCTTTCAGATTTCACTTCTATGGATTTTAAGCCTCCCAGGTTTGCTTCTATTATTGCTTCAAGTTTTTCTTTTGTTTTCCAGCCCCAGTTACAGCCCTAAGATTGCTTTTGGTTTGCTTCTAGTTTGGCTTCCATTATTGCTTATTTTTTTGCTTTTAAAAATGATTCTTGTTTTTCTTCCATTTATTAATTTAATATGTTTTATTTCAATTTAATTAGTTAAATATATCATGCCTCTTAAATAACTCATATGATTATAGAGTATGTAATTTAATTATTTAACTCATATGATTAAATAATAATATAATTATTGTAACATGATCATCATCTATAATTAAAACAAGTGAATCAAATTTCTATAATTTAATTGAATTTGACAACATCCATCTTGAGCAGTAAATTAAAATCCTCATACTTAATAAATATCCATCCAAAAATCATCGACCTCTTTTAGTATATATAAATTGACAAGTCAATACTGATAAGATCATCACCATATATAACTAAAACAAGTGAAAGTCAAATATGTCAGTACATCAAAAACATGTCCAACAGTCAGCATAAGTGAAAATGATACATGTACAAATGATATGATAAAGGTGATGCAAATTATGTAACTCAGAGTTGGTACAGAGTCAAGATGATGCATATCCGAATGATATGGTAGAGAATGATACATGTATCAATGTGATACAGCTCAACAGTATGGAGTGGGTAGGCCGTGAGAGGCTGAGTACATGATGTAGTAATCATGAAAGAGTCATCATAGCGATATATATCAACAGTCCGTGCTTGGTGATATGATCACAAATGTCACTAGTTACTATCACCAACTTTCTCATCATCATCATCATCACCATCCCGATCATCATTGTCGTTGTCGTTGTCATCATCATTGCCATCGGTCTCGGTGTCTTTTGTATATGTGTCACCATCATCCTTTTCCATGTGATCTATCTGCATGGAACCAATATTTTGTGGATCCTATGTGTGAGATCGCTCTTGATCTTGGAAGACCCGTGTTCTGCAAAAAAAAATATTTAAAATGAAGTTATTATTTATTTCATACAATAATTTATTTTTTTGTTATATATCTAATATTACAACATATGAAATGAAACCATAATCATATTACATCATATCAAAGTGCACATACCATAATAAATTTTCAAAAAAGTTACAACTAATATTGGTGAGTCAGGACAAACTTCAACTTTCAAAAACAAAGCCAATTAGGCTGGTAGACTTGTGGATCAGGCCAACATTTAGTGGAAGAGGAAGAAATATGAATGGAACTCTGGAGGCCCACCATATTGAAAATGGATTGCAATATTCAACCATGTGAGGCATAAAGAGAGTTGATATCATGTATCAAAACATTAAGCATGCATTCTTCGGCCCGGTGGAGAAGGAGATGATTTCTTTGCTTCATTTTCATTTGCATAACCATATCAAGGCGTGGGAACCGAGAAGACCAAGGATGTCAAGTTTTATGTGGAGGTAATGGATGTGGTCCAAAATTTAGGAGGGGAAAGAAGGTAAATGTATGATCCTGATGAAATTGAGGAAAAACAACAAGAGAGGGATAGGAAAAGATAAAATCAATGTTATAGAGTTTCAAAGAGGATTTGCCAAGAGTGAGTAAGAGAGCTATGGGAGCAGCCTCATCTAAAGATTTTGAACTGGGAGTTTGTTGATATACGTTTGGAAGCTTGGTTTTGGCGGAGTTCCTTTCAAAACCTCTGCATTTATTGTTCTCACGGTAAACTTTGGTAGAGTTGGTGGAGATTACCTTTCTTAGTAATCACTAATGGTAAAAGTTGAGATTGTTAGCCTTGAGAGAGTAGGACTTGGGAAAAGGCATTTGATATGGCTATTATTTTCAAAGAATTCAAGGGGGATGTACTCCGCATTGATGCCATTCCTCAATCTTCACTTGATGGAATCAAGGAATGGCTGAACTCCATGGATATAAAGTATTATGAAAGTAGAATGAACATGAACTAGCGGCCAATTTTGAAGAGTATTACTGATGATCCAGATAAATTTATTAAAGATGGTGGTTGGGAATTTTTTAATATGGAAGCTAGTGATTCTGATTTTGATAATTCAAAAGAGTCAAATCAAGGATATGAACCCTTTGATGTAGAAGAGGAATCAAAATCAGACTTCATGTGGCCACCATCAAGAGTGTTACAAGCCAACAAGATGGAGGGAATTCTTATATAAGGATATTTTTCAATGTTGCAGGTGTATACACCTAAAAATTGTCACATCACATAGTCAGGTAATTAATTAAATATTTTTAATATTTAATTAAATCTCTGAATTTGATCTATATTATTCATTCTTTCATCTTGATTAAATAAATAAGTTTATTTAATCACTTTTCTTATACATTTCTTAATTAATTAAATAAACATTACGATTTATTTATATTAATTATCATATAATCTTGACTTGAATATTTTATTCAAATTTAGATCATATATTCTTTTCTTCTAAAAAATCCTTAACATTCATTCAAAATACCATTCACAATTAAATATTTCAAATATTTAATTAATTCCTCTAATTCGATTCTAAATATTCCATATTTCTTCTAAAGTCTATTCACAATTAAATATTCTAAAATATTTAATTAAATCTTCTATAGTCCTAAAATTAAAAATTAAGCTCACATGAAATTAAATATTTATTTAATTTGCATTATCTTCAACAACCGTGAAACAAACTGCCAAAACAGAAAAAATAATTTCTTTGTTCCTGTGCAAGCTTGTTCCCGTGGGTTGAAGACAAGGCTCCATTCTTCTCTACAACCTCCCAACATTCGCCATCTTCTTCTCAACCTCTCCATCTCTCACCATTCAAATCTACCACACAATCTCATAGCCATTGATCTTTGCCAGCCAGGATTTTGCCTGCAAAAAGCTATAAAAGGATTGTTGGGTCTTTGAAATTACAGAGAAGCTTTCATACAGGAAAATTATAGCCAAATTGCAATAGCATAGCCTTCTAGTATTCACAGCATTCTAGTATCGTAGTATAGCATAGAATCATTCTATATCATGGCCTATTCACTTCATATCTAGCATCCACAATTCACAGCCCCTGTGCATAATCTACAGCCCCTGTGCATATCCGTATCAACATTTTCATTCCACCAACATATAGAATAGAAAAGTACTTTCCTTTGCATACTCATTCTACAGGTTGCCATTCGGAGAAGCTTTGCTTATACAATCTGAGAGTAGCAGCTTCAAACAAATCCCTGGAGATAGAGAAAAATGGAACGGCTCTAAAGAAGCTCTGTTTGTTTCCTTTGAATTCAATTTATTTAGTTTTCTTTAGTTTAATGTTTCATTTTGTGTGATTTGTTTATTCATTTTGATACACATCTTGCTATCACACATTTTTGGCGCCCACCGTGGGGCTCTTGCCCCTATTTTAACATCTTTTTGCAGGTTTTTTTGATAGGTTACGGCCAAAAACAACAGATTAGCGCAATAAACACACTTCAGCAAAATTCATACCCAATTCAGCGCCCTTAAATCATCTTGCAGCGCCCTTGAAGCATTTTGCAACGCCCTTGAAGCATCCTGCAGCGCCCTTGAAGCATCCTGCAGCGCCCTTAAAGAATTCTGCAGCGCCCTTAAAGTATCCTGCAACGCCCATAAAGCATTCTACAGCGCCCTTGAAGAATCTTGCAGCGCCCTTAATGCATCCTGCAGTGCCCATAATGCATCCTGCAGCGCCCATGATGTCTGTTATAGAGCACTTTTGAAAAGGCTGCAAATTGTAAATTGTAATTTAAATACAGCTTGACTGAATCCGATGCGACCGCGGACAGTAAAAACTTTGAAAGAATTAAGCAATCCTAGGGTAGTCACATAATTAAAAAATGAAGCAATCCTAGGGTAGTCACATAAATTAAAATCAAGCAATCCTAGGATAGTCACTTCACTTTTAATTTTGGGCTAAAAGGAACTCCATGTTTTTGTGAAGCAACATCTTCACCTAGCATAGCAAATCTTTATTTGGGCTTAAAATTGAATCTTTTTTTGCTTTGCTTTAAACGGTGATAGGCCTATGCTCTCCCCTTAACTGGGTGATCAAAATGCCAAACTCATCTATTTCATTTCATGCAATTTCCAATTTTGTTAAAACCTTTTAGAGAGCCTGCTTTTGTGGGAAAAAGTACTCACCCAAGAGGAATGACTCAAGTGGGTTCAAGTCAAAGCCAGGCTATTCCAACCCACTTTAAAATTTAAAGCAAAATTGGGGAAACCCTCTTTTGATGGTAGTGTGCAAGATAACCATCCCCAAAGCCTTTATTCTAAAGGTAGGGAGGTCTCTCGAGGGAGTATATCATTTGCCGCACCGAACGGAAACCCTTACTACGAACTTAGTGTAGTATCTAATCGAAGTCAGTTTATGAACGTCATAATAATCACAGTGTAGGGGAGGGAAGAATCTATCCCCAAGATACTCACCATATAACTGCCAAGGACTGTTTGCTCAGGGGATCCGGTATCCACTACCATCACTCTGAGTACGCACCTAGAAAAGACAAAAACACGGGCGCCCTTTCGAGGGTGACACGGCTGTGTGAGTCGACGCAGTTTTAAGATGTGGGTTGTTGATTAGTATGATGACCTATCTGAGTACTAAGAGTGAGTCTGTTTGAAATGTTTATCATGTGTAAAACCTGTTAAAACAATTTTTGAAAAACATTTTGATCATACACTTGATGTTTAGCATAGTACTTAAAACAACCATTCTACAAAATTGCTTGATGTGTTTTCAATACATTAATTCAATAAAGATCATCCAAAATTCACGATTACATTGATTACTCTCATGTTACGAATTGAAAATCCACAACTTTTATTCAAAATTCCGTTCTCAAATGAATCAAAAAGCCAAAGAAACCCCTTAGCTACAAGAAACTATTGAAGAAAAGACGATTCTTGTATCAAAGCCGAAAGGTTTTACTCAATTATAGAACCTTTCTCCATTGATATCATGACTGTGTTAGAGGTTTCACCGATGATTATGCTATAGAACCTTTATACTCACAAGCCTTCTTTCAAAGAAGAGCCCTTTCTCAAAGGCATAACCATAGTCAACGTATTAGTTTTTGTTATATTCCCCAACTTGCAATTGAATATTCTACTCATCCAAATCAAATTTTGCAATAGATAACTCAATCACATTAGGCATTTATCACAAATCCATCCTTTTACGAAACTAGGATCAAACTTCATAGAGTGCAAAATCATTTTCACTTCTTGATCTTTTGCTTAACATTCCCCTCAACAGGATTTTCATCCTTTCAATTAGGGAACAACACAAGCTAAAGATTAGAAACCTTTGTAAGTCATAGAATCTTCATTCTATCCTGACTTTCATACATATCACAAATTGCACTATTTCATTCTTTTGATCAAAAGTGAGTAGAATTTGGAACAAAGCTTATGCCTATCTTCACGAGATCTCGAAAACACATGGAAAAAGACCAAGGAGAAACCACTACAAGTAAAATGGGTGACCATAATGAGAAAGAAGAAGATACATTTAATGTTAATGAATTAACAGAAGAAAAGCTTCAAGAAGCGGAGCAAGATCCCCAATTCCATACTCTTATGGAAAGGATTTTAGAACGAAACAAAGAAAGATATTTTCTTTCATTAGCTAATCAAGGAGCTAAGTTACCTTACAATTTCGATATAGAAGGGATTAAACAGAATCCTGAAACTCCTCCTAATGACTTTGAGTGCCCATACTCAGGATAAAAGAATTCACAGGACACGTCAAAGGGAATTGCAAGGGGCCTGTGAAGTATGTTTTGGAAGACATCACCCTTATCCATTAGGTAGGAGTCTTCAAATGATCATACTTGCAAAACATTAGCGAGAATCCTAAATTTGATAGGTACAGTAGGAAAACCCCACAATCCCATTGAACGCTAGAGGATTTCCAAAATATGAGTCTAGAATTCACTTATGAAGATACCTACTTAATGAGATTGTTTCCATGAAGTTTGGGTGGACAATCCATGGAGTGGCTTTCTAAGATCACTCCCCCCCTCAAAACCTTTGAGGAGTTAATAAATCAGTTTATATCACAATACGCCTTCAACATCCAACACCAGATAACCATGCTTGATCTTTGTAAAGTGAAACAAA
>VDFB02230042.1:0-20531 GCA_007258455.2 Sequoia sempervirens
AAAAATTGATGCCACCTACTAGAATCTAGCTATATTTTGTAGCTTCTTGATTGAATTATACTATGACAAATAATACAATGAAAGAAATTCCAATGTCCATTATTGAAGAATTTAAAATTTAGCGAATAATATATAAAATATTCCTACAATTGGCAGTGATGTTGGTTGAATACTTTTGCAAGTTAAAAACTATTAAATTTATTAAACAAATTTATTAATATATTGGTGGAAATAGTTCAACTAAAAACTACAAGTCTATCCTATGAAAATTTTATTTACAAATTTTTTATTGAACGTAGATAGTTCCAATGCAATGCAATGCCTAATTTTCAGAATAAGCAAACAATAATACTGACATTAGATGTTTGTCTTTTTCTAGACTAAATTTTATATGAATTTTCTAAATGTTGTTGTATAGTGGTTATGGATATTATAGTGATTTTTAAAATTAGTGTGAGAAACACTTCAAATTTTTCTATATTCATATGTCATTAATCAATTTTAAATAATTATTTGTAATCTTTCATGGTAAATGGTTCACTACGTGAAATTCTATGATATGACATATGTTTTAGGAATTATGTCAAAAAGTTCATATACCTTATCTCTTGCTCAGTTCTATTACAATAAATAAACCAACTGATTGTTTTTATAATTAAAAATATTTTTTTATTTTTTGTTAGGAATGGCTAAGTTTATCAAATCTATATTTTAAAATATTAATTTAAATAAATCACATTCACTACAATAATTATTAAATAAAACTAATTTTAAATTACATAAATTAGAGTGTCTTTATGGTTATAGTTAAATGAATGCCTACATATGTGTAGTTATATTTGGTAGCATATATGTGGTTTTAAAAATTTGGTGTCAAAATATATCTTTTGATATAGTAAAAATGTGAAAGCTAATAATTATTTTTTATGAACCTAAATATGTGTTTCAATATATGGTTTCTAGTATGGTCAAAATGTGAAAGCTAATAATTATTTTGATGCAAGCAATCAAGATTCCACATAATGCACATACATGGGTGTCTACTTGGTTAACCAACTATCACTGGTATCTTCCATAGAATGTCCTCCTTCAGATAGAGTTACAATTGAGTGTCCCCTATAGGTTGAGGGAAAAGGTGGTAAAACAAATTAACATAAATGCGAAAAAGATCAGTCATGTGAAATTTGATAATTATGCTAATTACTTTAATTTCCTCTATGAATTGAAGGTCATAATGAGCTTGGATGTTAAATTTCATAATCTACAAATAGAGATTCAATATATTTTTGATTGGTCAATTGCTCTTTACTATGAGCTTCAAGATCTTTACCTTGTTAAATACATTTAGAAGGTAACAATTATGCCATTAATGATCATCAACAAGAACACTCTTTCCAATGATATTAGCATGAAATTCATGAGATTCCTTAAAGGAGAATCTTGAATTAGTAATCACATTGGTCCACTATAGGAATGGTTGCTTCTTGCATTTAAATTTAACAAATCCATCAGATTCGAGGTGCACCATGTCATAACATCATTCAGGATATTACATGCATATTATGGGACACCTACCTTGTATGATGTGAAGTATAATATGACAATCAAAGTGTGAAAAATTCTTCCTAACAATGATAATGCAAAATTGTTACCAATTCATAAATGGCTCACTAAGTGAGAGCGTTTACAAACTATTTTGTTATGAAAGGAAAAAGCGAGGTTTTACGAGGGACCTAAAACCACATAGTTAAAATAAACAAAGATAGATCAAATAAAGTTCGAACAAAATAGACAGCTGTCCCAAAAAAGGAAATGACAGCAAAGAAAGACAACAAGGCCCAAAAAAGGACCACCAAAAGTCCAGAAAAAACAACAGCAGCACTACTCCAAGGTATTCATCAATTCCTCGGCTTCCTTTTCCAACCACTCATATCATTCCTCTTATTATTGGCAGGGTGCAAGTCAATGCCTTGGTGATGCTTCTGCCTGACCTCTGTCTGCATCAAGTCCGCGATAATGAGCCCATACCCGGTCACCAACTTTTCCACCATAGCATTGATAATAATGGTGTTGTGCCTAGCAATTTTATAATTATTCACCATAGTGCCCTAATGTTTTGGCCAATCTTGGGCATATTGCCCTCCAGCTTAGTTAATCTTTCCTCTTGCAGTTGTTGTCTTTTCCCCGGTAAGGAGGTGTCCTATCCATCCTTCTCATTGCCACTCCAGCTAACCTTTTGCTCCAGATCCCTAACTCTGTTGCTGAGATCCCTATTACGATCATTCAAAACACTAACTTCCTTCTGGGCCCACTTAAGAACAGCTAAAAAACCATCAGTACTTTTTTCTGCCACACCCATTATGTCCTTAGGCCTACAGTTATTTAGGGCATAATTGATATCACCCTGATTAGGGGCCTTCACAAATCTACAGGCTTGAAGCACTGGAGTTCGGAGCTCTTCCCTGCTCATAGGTTTGCTCGGTGTTCCCAGAAGATTCCCAGAGTATGAAACCAATTTCGTAATCGAGGTACCTTTAAAACTAGAGACTAAACCTAGGGTAGAGCAACCAGGAGATGGCTGGGGATTATGACTTACAAACTATTTTGTTATGATAACAAATATTTTTTATATATATTTTGATTTTTTTTTTATAAACTATTTACACATTGTATATATGACTAAATCCAATTTTAAAATAATTTTATAATGTTTTCATAATAGTGTTTATCATTATGATATTGTTTTATTATTATTTTTATCTAAATTGAAATGTCTATAAATTCATTTTTCATTAACCAATGTCTTCTTCAATCCAAATACAATGGATGAACAAGTTGATCTTTTCATTATTATAAATATTTGTTCCTTATATTCAAGTTTAAATTTTATTACTTAAATATTCTATTTTATTGTTCAAAATTAGAAAATAATTGAGATAAAGAATATTTTATAACATATATCCATATATATTTACTAATTTATATAACATTCTAACATAAACAATAAATATAAGACAAACTATTTATATTCCTATACCTAACTCTAATTTAAGCTTTGATCCTAACTGTAAGCTTAATTGTAACTCAAATCTTAACCATAACATGTAAAAATATAAAATAATCATAAATTTTAACTATAAATATAATTGTTATCTTGTTTCTATTAAAAAAGTTACCATAACCCTAACCCTAATACTAACCTGTAGACCATAACTCTAATCCTAACACTAACCGTAACTAGAATTTTAATTATATATGGAACAACAATCGTAACTCAAATCCTTAATCCTAATCATAATCTTCAATTTATCACTAAACCTAGTCATAACCCTAATTTTAATCCAAATTATAAACCTAATTCTATCTCTAATCCTAACCATAATTGTAATTATGATGATAATCCCAACTCAAATTCAAATTCTATCTCTAAACCTAACCATAACCCTAATCCTAATTATATCTCTTACCCTAACCATAACCCTAATATTCAACCTAATCGTAATTGTAATCCTAACCCTAACTCTAACCATACTTCTATCTCTAACCCTAACCTTTACCTTGATCACAATTCTATCTTTAATCATAACACTAATAGTAATAATTATGCTAACCCTAACCCTAATCCTCTCTCCAACCCGCTACTCTAATCCTAATTTTATATCAAACCCAAGTCTAATTTTAATTCTACCAGTAACCCTAAACTTAAACCCTAATCCTAAACTAAATTGTAATACCAATTCTATCTACAAACCTAACCCTAACCCTAATTTCAAGATTAAAACTAATCCCAACCTTAACTATAATTTGATCTTTACCATTAACCCTAACCTTAACCCTACCCTTGATCCTATTTCTTTCTCTAATCCTAACCCTAACCCTAATTGTAACACCTTAACCCCAACCCAAATTTTAATTCTATGTCTAATCTTGGCCCCTAATCTACAACCATGGCCCCTGGCATTCGAGCCTAACCCTAATCCCCTGACCCCTTATGCTAGCAACCTATGCCAATTTGCATCTCTAAGCCTAGCCTAACCTAATCCCTTCTTTAACATTAACCCAGGCCTTAGCCATTATTCCATTTTTTAACCCCTAACCATAATCCCTGAAGCCTACCCTTGAGTCCTAATTTTATGTCATCCTAATCCTAGCCTAATTGTGACAAACCCAGCTAAGAATTCACAATTTTTTGTCTATAGTCATGATCCCATAGCCTAACTTTACAACCTTCTAATCTTAGTACTAATATTGATCCAGCTGTCATCTTTTCCTAACCTAGGTATTATCCGTGCAATTTTATCCCCAACCCCTAATCTGAATCTTAGCTCTAGCCCTGGCTGCCTGCCATCACACGCTTTCAAGCCCTAGCCCTTTTGTATATGCTGGCCCAAGCCTAGCCCTAGCCTCATGGTGGCCTTGTTCTATCCCACAGCCCTAAAGCCTGCAGCTGGAGTCCCTGGTGCATTTGTGATCTTGAAGCCTGGCCAAGGTGGTGCTTGGGTGATGTCCCAATGAGCCGATTCCTGAGATTCTGTCACCATGATGGGTAGAAATCCTGACTTGCTTCAAGCCTGATCTTGAGTTTGTCTGTGCCTAATCTAATTTCTCTAATTGCTGTGCCAACCCCTCTCTTTATACCTAATCCCTAAATTTATCTTTAATCCTAACCCTAATCCTAATTGTGATGATAATCTCAATCCAAATTCTACTTCTATCTAATTGTAATCATAACTCTAACCCTAATCGTTAGCCAAATCTTACTACTAATGCTGACCCAACCCTAATCTCAACGTTATATGTAACCCCACTGGCCTAGCCCTAACTTTGTCCTAATCTTAGCCTCAGCTGTAATTTCCAGAGCCCTGCCCTAACCCTATTTCTACCCTACCCTATCCTAGCTACTATTTTAATACTAACCCTATTTTATTTTCCATGTTGTGTTGCGAATATTACTTGCATATATTTATTTATTAATAATATATATAAAAAATTCCAAGAGATATCTTTCTTGAGATATCTATTTTTAGCTGATAGGCTATTTATTGTGGGCTTTGCCCACTGTAACTGTCTCATGCCTGAGAAATTCCTTATCATAACAGCTCTAGCAGTGTGTTGTTGCCATAACAATGCAAAAATCAAGGCTAGTAATCTCTACATAAAACCCAGTAGGGTTTCATATAATTTTCCTCCAAACTTCGTCCATTTTTCTCATCAGCATCATTGACATCATGACACAATTTGTGCAAAATCTTGAGGTAAATTACTTGCCATAGTTTCATTAAATTTTAAATTTTGGGAATTTGTAGGTGACCTTAAAACAATTCTATTTGATTTATTTAGGGTTTAAAATTAAAGAGTTTCAAATCTTCTGGCTTGAATTTGATGCATATAGCATGTTCTATTATTTTTGGAGTGGTGTACCAAATGAATTATGAGGGTGAGATTTTGGGTGTAGAACACTTTGGAGCCTTAATCTCATAATTTTAAAATTGTTTGAACTATCTTATAAGAAATATTCCCGTCTTTTTTAGAAATTGTTACTTGAAGATTATAGTATATATAAGATCGATAGCCAAGCTTCTGTGGACTGCTCTATGATGCGTTTACCATTGTTGATAAATTTTGAAGGGTTGTTGGAATAAAAACTTAAAGATTGTTTTGAGAAAGGCCTAAAATTTGAAGTTTTTAGAGACCAATTATTTGCTTCAAAATATTACCTTCAAATTTATTGGACTCAAAATAAAAATCTGTAGATTTGATAAGTTTCTAATCCAGTATGGAAAGTTTCCTTCTAGATTGACATTTCCTTTATCAAGAACACTATGGAAATTGCAACTTGCTAGACAATGTGATAGCCCCTTGGAAAAGACTACCATTCAAATTTAGTATTTGAAGCTTTATAGAATTTAGGAAGGCGTTTCATTTTAATTTATGTTTTCTAGATAAGTAGCCACTTCATATTGAATAAAATAGAGAAATGCATTAGTATTATTAGAGTATTTAAGAGGAAGAATTGCCTAGGGTATCTAACAGAAGACATTTTCAACTTTGTGTAGCCATCTAATGTGATATCAAGTTAGACTCTAAATTACCACTCAATTCGATCATTTCACAAATAAATACGATCAGCAGTAAACAACTTCAATGTAAGATTCTTCCCCATACGTGTACGATATAGTGACTACTGACTAAATGGGTGTGCCTTGCTTCATGACCTTTCTGAGTGTCCATCTTAAACTTTCCTATTCACCATAGGAGATATAATTTATTGAGCATGCATTTGTGAGTGTTCCAACAAGTCCGCAATATTCAATCCCATTTAGATTCTTTTTTAAAACCTTTATACTATTTTTGTCCTGGAACCTTACATGCATAAGGGCCTTGGTCCCTTTTTTCTTGGATAAGAATGGTACCAATGATTTATCTTTCTTCGCCTCTACTATATATGAACATTTTTCCTACAAATATTAAGACGTACAATCATAATTTAGAACAAGATTTGTTATAATTGAAATAAAATTTGAGAATTTCTTTTTATTCAAGGCTTTTTTTTTAAATGAGACAGATCTAACTTATAATCTCTAGGGTTTCGAAAAAATTAAAAACAAAGAATAGAAGATGGTCTTCCCAATTAGTTGTTATGTACATTTTTCATTCATAAAAGTGATAAGTTATTGATAGGGCAAGCTGCCTACTATTTTTCCTTAAAAATTCTATAAAATGAGAAAATTGGTTAAGCCAAAATAGTACATAGAATTGAAGGGAGTTATTAAATATACATCTAAGTGGCTAGTAAACAAGAGATATATCATAAATTGGTTTTATTTGGTGCCATATCCTACAAAGCAATTTATAAAACATTTTAAAAATGAACCAAAACCAAATGAAACCAGATTTAAGCACAATATTGCACATGAAATTGTAATAGGGTAAAAGAACTTGAAGCAATAAATAAATGAATCATAGATGCAAGATAATTTTAATTACAGAGAGCCAAGAGGATGCAATAAATTTCAAGTCCCATTTACCCCTTTCAAAATTACCTTTTGACTGTTGAAGCGCACAACTATAAAGAGAACCCCTGAGAATTGAGATATTGAAGAAATGGATAGGGGATGCAATAAATTGAGGTAGTTCCAAGAAGTGGAGACAAGTTGTATTGAGACATGACACAAGCTAAATGAATGAGATTATGGGAGATTGGAAATTTAATGCAGTTAAATGATAGAGAATGTAATGTTTAGCATTTTATAGTTAAATGAAAAATAGTTATTTTGCCAACTTCAGCTGAAAGGCAACTAAATAACTAACAATCTAGGGTTTCCAAATAAAGATTGTGGACTGAAAAGAGATTATCTGCTAGGGCATAATTAACTATCTCACATCTTTCATTGTCTGATAAAGAACTAGGGTTTCCAATTTAATCAAAATAAACAACTAACTTTTGAGTTTACAGATTTCAGCTGAAATGAAACTTTTAATTGTTTCCCAAAGAATCATAATGAAATAACTATTATTCTTGGGTTTTTTTTTTAAAACACAAAATTACTTTATTATTCTAAAATTAACTTCAAGAATTCAACATTTCAAATTTGAGAAAAGAATCAGCTGGGTATGTGCCATCATGATGGAGGCCAAAAGTGGCAATATAGGTAGGTATGTGGTGATGAGAGCTTTCTTTTACCAAAATTGAGTAATGAAAGGGTTTCTAAAGGATATTCTCGGCTTTTCCACCAATATAAATTATGCTTTACTTTGAGATTTAATAAGTAATTATTATTCATTTTTCTATTCAAATTATGACTAAAGTCCATTGATAGATTGATTGAAGAAAACATCTATATAGCTTTCAAGCGGTATCATATTTTTTGAATCTAAGAGTATAAATCATTCATGCTTTGCATAATATAGGATTAAAAAAATAGAAGAATTGAATTTCTTGAAGTTTTTGAGCAAGTTAAGGTGGTTAGACATGCGAGTTTTTATATTTTTTAAAAGTTGTAATAAAAATTCATAATTAAATTATTTTACTTGGAAAAAATTACAAAAATGTACATCACATCCGGGACATGGAGTCCTATACTTATATCTAAAATATTATAAAAATATATTGTCATTTTATTGTGGTTAGGGTGAGTGGATAGACACCTACTTAATTTTCCCTAAAATTTCAAATTTTCACCAAATAAATTTCTTTTCTTTTTTTAAACAAACCTAGTAGTTTAAAACTTCGTTCAATTTTCTACAAATTCTATGCTTACATATTTTTTGAAATAATATAGATAAAGTATTCAAAGTTTTACATCAAGTTTACACTCACAACTCTGATTTTTCTAATTTTTGCCACTTGAGGGTCTGTTTTTTCATGATGATCCTGCACATGCCCAACTAAGCTAATCTAAAGACAACATTTGATTTTTGATGAACATTTATAAAAAAGATTAACAATTCTTTTAAAACTAAAAATAAACTTTAGGTGACAATGCAAATACCTAGAGATAAGTACATGGAAATTTTAGATATTTGACACCATCTTCAAGCTGAAACTCTTGAGTTACTTTATCAATGAGGGAAAAAGGGATTATCATTAGGGGCTTTACCACCCAACCAAACCTATTGGTCTCTCATGTTCTTCAACTGAAGAAACCCAACCCTTCTTGAGGTCAATCGACAAGGATCAAATGTCATCATGTCTCTAAGCCTGGTGTCCATGATTCCTATACTATTGGTCAATCCTTCCTCTATAGGTTCCCCTTAACTAGAAGGATCTTTTTGACCAGAGTATATCTGGAACATGAAAGTTGACTTTTCCTAACTGGCATCTACCTTGGCCAAGGATTTTCAATGTACTGGAACCACTGTGTCAATATCTTTGACACTACTGTGTTGATGTCTCTGGCACTACTGTTCCAACAACAATCTCACCCTTGCTTGACATGACAACCCTCAGATTAGTTTCTCATTTTGTACAACATTATTTGATTATCAATCTTTTCTTTGGTTCACAACCTTAGGGTTTAATGATTACTATTGTGATTTGGATCTCTCTTAAAGTAAGATTAGTTGGTAAATTTATAGAAAGAGAGAGAGATGATCTATAGGTTTGTTAAGAACCCTTCCAACCCTTGTCATTATATGACTGATTCAAGGTCACGATTAAAAGAAGGTATAATTTTTCCCGAACAATAATTAAGGGTGATATGAATTTGAGTAAGGTAGAGAGGACATTGTGCACAAGATTTCCCTGATGACTTATCAATTCATAAGTTCAGGTGACTAGAGTTTGATATAAAGGACTCTTCAGATTGGAACAAGGAACAACTATCATGTAAGGTTCAAGAGGAGAGATGATGACCCGATCTAGGGATATACTTTTATAGTAAGATTGAGATTATAAGGAGTTTTAATTACTGTAGGGTAGCAATGACTATACTCTTTCCCTGACTTAGTGCTCTAGGTTTGAGGATGAGACTACACATTTTCGAAGGACTATAATAGAAATTGTGTTTCATAAAAAGCTAAAGAGACTACATCAAAAGAAAGACTCAAATTAGAGGAATGATTGGCAATAGAAGAATGGAAGTTTGTTTGCAGGGTGCCTTAGACAAAGTCTATATCCAGATTCAAGAAAATAAAATAATATATATATATATATATATAAGGTTCAATGCACAATTACAAGCCCTAGTTCCAACAGGAGATGAAGATAATTACTACCAAATTCAATGCTGAGTTAAGTCCATACCGAAGCTTGATCTCACAAAATGATTCCTCCTAACCTGACTCTATCTGAGAACAGGTGTTCTTAACTTCTAACTATTAGAAATTTTAATGAAAGCTTAAGCAATAATACGTAACAGATTCCAAGCTAGTGACACAACCAACAACAACAACAATGCATACTCCAGATTTATTTACCGATGTCAATTGCAAAGAAGCTATAATCATTACTTGCTTGTGCAATGAAGTTGAAGTCGAAACAATACTCTTCACTTCAATCTTCAATAATTCCAAGAGACACCGTTGCTTTCTGCTAAGGAAAAAGATGCAAGGGAAGGAAAAATATTGACTCCACTCCTCCGAATTGAAGATGAAAGAGAGGCCAAAATCCCAAATGCAAAGAGAGAGGCCGAAATCCCAAACACAAAGTTACAAATTGAATAGAGCTTGACTTAATATGAAATGCTTGGTAAATGCAAATCAGAGAGAAATGGAGTAAAGAATGAGCTCCTACTAAACCAATGGCATCCTGGAGGATAAAGGAAGAAAGGAAGTGGAGAGAAAATCTAGTTATTGTTGAAGATTGTAATGGAAAACTCTTCCCTCCCCAAAACCAAATTGCAATCCTAGATTGAAAAAGAATCCCCCAACAAAGAAGAAAGATAGGCATTGAAAAGTGAATCCATACGAATTCCAAACTTGCGTCTTCTTGCATTCCTTATGTTTCTTGAAGAGTGACGGAATGCTCTCCTTTCCAAAACCGATGACTCACTCCCACACAAAAACAACCTCATTTCAATATTATCAATTTTTATTATTTAATTTATTTTTCTTTTATTAAAATATGTATTTCTTATTTTATAATTCAAATATCTTTTAATAAGTATCTTATATTTAATTTTTGGCTTAATAATCAAAATTTATATTATTTATATTATTTAGACTTAACAATTAATATTTATATTATTTAAACCATTGCCAAAGGTATGTCGTGGCACGTCATACACTACTTAGAGTTCGATGACAAATTGATCCTTGTCAACTACATCCTCTCTCTGATGATAGTCCCTCTTCCCTTTGTGTGATGTCGATCCTGGAACCACTTGGCACAAGAACTAGGGTTAGACCATTCCTAACATGTAAATTCACATTTAATATCATCATCATCATCATATACATTCGCATATTAAAATAAACATTCATATTCACATTACAGTTGTAACAAATAGAGCAATTATTTAATCCTTTATTTCATATTCACATGAAAGGCTGTTACTTGCAACTACATTAATGTCCATGGTTCCATTATCATAAACAAGTTAAGTTATAGTCTCAAGGTAAGGGATGTAACAATATAATTTAAACATATTACCTAGTGCTGAAAGACAAGCGAAAGGGCGTTGGAAAATGCCCAAACTTCGAGTGTACCTAGAATAAAGGAATCTGAATTGTTCAGCTTCCCAAAATGCCACAAAGTATCCTTTTGTCTTGTATGAGATGAGTTCAACTGGAATTGAACCAGTCCCTATTGGCTGTCTCTGCACAGGACAAGTTCAACTGCAGTCAAACATGTCACCCATGCTCTGTTCCTATCCAACTTCAATGCTCTGATGTCCAGATCACTTGGTGCACATTTATCTTACTGTTCTATCCTGACACTCTAATTTCCATAACTCTGTTTCAGTTACTTTCTTTCTTAAATGAATCATTTTAAGAGTGAGAAGTACATTGATAAGTCTTGAGAACAATATGTGACTAAGCTAGTTGGTTACCTTAACTTTACTGATCCATTTTCAGATCATATATACAAATTACATGATCAACATCTTTTTCAACTCACAATCACATCTAGCATTTTTAAATTTTTTTTATGATTGTTGTTCGATGGCTTTCTTGATGTTCCGGGCACATATGATTGGATGCTGCAGATTTTAGAGTTTGACCACTGTGTTGGTAGCTTGGAGTGATCAGATTATTATTCAAATTCACATGTTGCTTCAGCATTAAATCATCATCCATCGTTGCCATTGGCTATCATTGTGTTTGGGAGACACTGTTTTGCATTTTCAAATTGAAGACTTCTCAGAAGATGATGATGGTACTTCAATTTTCGAGCATCCAAAAAAGACTTAGGTTGATGAATCCAGACCAGATGCAGTTGTGCCCACACATTGGACCAATCCAACATGTGATTACTGATATTCCAAGCTCTTTGGGGAGGGAGATGTTGATTAGGAGCTCAAACTGTCTCACAATGTTTTCTTTCTGATGGAACCTATTTCTCTCTCTTATGTGGATTGGAATTGGATTCATTGTGCAAGATGTAGAAATGGATGATTATTAAGCTTTGAAGAAAGTGCAAAAGAAATTTACTTGCAAATTTGTATACACAGGTGAATAATTTCTCCAAATTTCAGGAATTTATTGAGGTATCAGAAGCTATAATTGGACGAGAAGCAAGGATCTGTCTTTTTCAGAAGGATTCACTTAACTGCCATCTTCCTCTTGGCCCCTTCAAGTTGAGTTTTACACAAAATGTAACTGCGTAGGACTCACTTATCAAGCCCCACTGAGATACTGATGCTTCTGGTATATGGTTGGGTTGTGTGCATCTTATATAAGTCTTATGTACCTCAAATATGGAGCCTATAAGTGTTAACCTACCTTTTATTACAAGATTCAAATATTGAGATTAGAGCCTTATTGGATTGTACTATCCTTAAATCATATGTTTGTATGGTGATTAAATAGAGGCAATTCCCCTCACCATTTCATCCAAATCTATTTTTATATTATAAAATAATATCTTCTCTTTTGGTGCCTCTTGACACCTCCACATATAGGTGTTTCATTTTCTTTGCTTGTGGATTTTACTTTCTGTTGAATATGGAAACTTTGTCAATAATCCTTCAACAATGGCATCTGTATTACATTGCTTTGTGGAGTTAATTGATCTTGTTCTCATTTCAGACTACTTCACAAGGGGTGCACTTTTCAACTTCAACGTCCTTGAGTTAGTTTGTCATTCCTCTATCAATAATTTTTTAGGACGTGTGGCTGCCCTAGGTCTAGGTTGTGTACCAGAAAAAATAACTGGCATCCAAGGTTCTTTTCCTGTGAAATGAGGTTTCTTTAGACAAGAATTTGTATATTGTTACCTCAAGTAATATTTCTAAAGAATTGGGGTATTTCTGTCCAGTTGGTATTTGGAGCTGTAGAATATCAAAATCTCTTTCAAAGCTTGTGAAGTGCACTCTGTTTGTTCCCTTACAGTCAAAATAAGATTTGGATTTTCTGAGTGAGGCTATTGAATTCAAAATTGCAACTCTCCTTACAAATTGAACTGGTCTAGTTTCCTGCAGTGTCAATATTTTTTAACTTGATTTTTTTTTCACTCGACCTGTGAAAGAAGCTCTTTTTTTTAATTTTTTGGAGAAGATCCTGGTGCTTTGAAAAGTATGACACACCCCATGGATCAAGATAATCTCAACAAGATGTTAAAGGGTTAGCTCTCTGGGACCAGGAAGAGCAACATGATTTCTACACCTAAGCCTTTGAAAAAAATTAGGAGGTGGTGAAAGGAGACACCAAAAGGGCATTGCACTTCCAAACGTTGGATGATGACTATAAACTATATGGCATACTATGGACTGGTTGACTGTGGAGAAAGGCACTCATATCACTTTGATGCTGACCATAGAACCAAAGAAGAATGCTTTGAGCCTGTATATAAGGCTTAAAATTATTTGTTTGGTGACTGAAGGGTTTGCAAAAAATTAGGAGGTGGTGAAAGGAGACACCAAAAGGCATGCACTTCCAAACATTGGATGATGAGTATAAACTATATGGCATACTACGGACTGGTTTGACTGTGGAGAAAGGCACTTGTATCACTTTGAAGCTGACCATAGAACCACATAAAAATGCTTTGAGCCTTGAAGGAGAAATTAATGACCATCTCAGTTAATTGCCTTAACTAGAAAAGGCTTAAAATTCTTACTTTGGTGACTGTGAATGGTCTGAAAAATGAATTGACAAAAAAAATGTAGGACCTAATGGTGAGAGACCATGTTCCTCATATTACTGCATCAAATACATCCATAGTTTTTGTTGGAAGAATAATTCACAATCTGAACAGTTTGTAGCTCAATGTTAGGAGTGCCCCAACATGCTAATGTGATGTCCTGGGTTTGATTCCTCGCTGATCCATGCAAAATAACAGTTATTTCAAAGGATTTAACTAAATTTGTAACCTTTTCTGGAGAAGGAACTTGAAAAGATAAAATAGAACTGTCGTTTTGTTGCTTAAATTTGTCTTTTAAGTTATCTATACAATTGTCATGCAATCTAAATTTTTCACAAATTCAACATAAAACCTAAAGACATACAGACCTACTTTTCTGTGGCTAAAATGTGCTTTTTAAGTTATTTTAACATGTCCTAGGCATAATAAGTATTCAAATTCAATCTTGTGAAATGTTTCCAAAAGAAAAAAACTCAAATGACAAGGAAGACGATAAAATTAGCTATATGCAATAAATTGCAAAGATTTGGGCTCTTGAATTAGCTATATGCTAAAATGGATATTAACTTGTGATACATTTGCAGATCATCTTTCTTGTAACAAAAGTGCCTCACTAGTCAAACTTGGCCTTCGAATATTTTTATATACATGCTTGCAATCTAGGAGCTTGTCATCTGAATACAATTAATGGTCACTTTTCTTTAAGGAGATGAGTTAAGAACAGCTTTGTATCACGATCTGCTAAACTGACAATCATATAGGATCCTTGGAAAAATGATCATTACAACTTGGAAAAGGTACAAAACTACTTGTTGACCATAGAATCCACCTAGGTTGGTAAGACTTGAGTTGGAAAGGTGCTACAAACTTGATAAACATTGTAGTCGCTAAATCAATAATTTCTTAGTACAAATACGAAGAAATATGTTTAAATTATACAATGTGATTGGCTGACCAAGCAAACCATTACATAGGAATTTCATATCAGATGATTGCAATAATCCATATTTCTTTGTGTGGCATTTTGCTAATAAAATGATTGCAATAGTAACCTACTTCTTGAGGCAAACTGTTTCATGTTTATGAATTACATAGCATATGTCATTTACTATACTCATTTGTCTATCTAGTCCTTCTAATAGGAAGGAATATTTCTAATTGTAGTTGGAGAGAAATGTACATATCAATACAAGTGTAGTCAACTGTTTGTGAACAAAGTAAAAAGTGAGATTCTGGAATCAATCTTCTCCTTTATGCTTTACAACTTTTGCAAGGCATAATTTGTGCATACATTTGAAAAATCAAAGTTCTATGCTTTTTACATTCACTATATTCAAAAAATTTCATGACATTGCATAGAAAGAAGTTTGATTGCAAAATCTCACCTTCTACTTTGTTGTTGAACAATTGACTATACTTGTACTGATCTTTTCACAATTAGAAGTACTCATTCTTGTTACAAGGACAAATTACACAACTCAGCACAATTTTATGTGTTTATGAATAAATAGCAATAAAGCTCTTCTCAACCTTACTTAATATTCAATAATGATAAATAATAATGTTGGTAATTAAGGCTATGTGCTGTAATCTTACAAGCAGCCCTGCTTTTCTTATTAAGACCATAAGGAAAATCTCCAACTTTATAAATAGACTAATAATTTGATATAAAGGAACTTGAAAGTACATAAAACAAACAAAGTCAATGTAGTTACAAGCTACACAAATGAAGGTTAATTCAGACATAAAATATAGGGATTCAAAGAAGTTTACCATTAAAGAACTAAAATTTTTTGGTAACATTTACGTTAAATTATAGAAATAATAAAATTTGAAAAAATGAAGTTAAACTCAAATAGGGAATTTTGGGAAAATTGAATCTTTCTATCAAATAACATAAATTATACTTATATTTCTATCAAATAAACCTTAAAATGTAGGTTATCACGAACACGAAAGTTTTGAAAAACTAAGAGATTTATGAGATGTAAACTTTTGGGTATGCAAAAATCCATCATAATAAATACCGTATCAAATATACAGAATTATATAGTGACACATTTGTCATGATGTGTCGTGGTACTTAATTTAGGTCTAGGGTCACTATTGAAGGATAGTGTCACTATTGTCAAATAGTGGTGCAATGGATGATTTTAGTCCAATGTCATGTTTGAAATGTCAATGCGCAATTGGAAAATGGTGTCACACAAGGTGATTTAGGTTTAGCGTCGCACAAAAATACTGACGTGCAATTGTATATAGTAGCATAATTACCAAATTGCTACGTAATTGCTTTTTTACTAGAGTGATGCAATTGCAAAATATGCACACAATTACAATTTTAGGCTCCAAAATGTAGACTTTTTTGGTAAATTTGATGTTGTTCACTTCATGCATGCAGGAGGCCATTTGACCCATCATGTTGCGTGAGTGCTGACCTAGCCTTCTCTCTTGCATTTTCCATTTTGGGGATGAGGAGAAGTTTTTTCCTTGGAGCAATCAGACTTGGATTCATAGTGCAAATGCTAGATATCTAGACACATTTAGCAATGCTGACAACATTGATCAAGCATTGGCACAATACAACCTCAGGCTCCTTTCATCTACTTATTGGAGAGGCCATTGTCACATCGGAGGACATGTGACACATTTTGTGGATCCCTATCCATAGGGAGAGGTTGATCTATGACACGAACATGGGCCAAGATGCAATTTTTGATGTGCTTAGGCTAGACACCATTTGGGTAGATAGCCACTAGATTGACATGCGGGATTATCGAGGGCAAGTGCCAAATTTGACATCGGTCATCAAAGCATTGATTTTTAGATTACTATGCCTGACCAACGGGGCAAAGGATTCATTTTTGGTTGGGTACTCACCTGGGTAGGGATGGTTGAGAGGGTGATACTTTGTGCTTGTGGCCCAACTATACTTGCATCTTTATATCATGACATGCATCAGGTTGTGTACCTAAGGGGGTGAGTGATAGGAGTTGGAGTTACCGTAGACATGCAAAATTAACATTATGCATTCATCGGTTGAGTCAAATTAAGGTCACATTAGGCCCATTCATCACTTTCATCCATTCATTAAATAATCTCATTTCCTAAGGTCATTTATCAAATAAACATTATCATCAGCCTTTTAATAAATCAAACATCATCCCTTTAATTAAATAGATCAAACATTTATTTAATTAAATCCAATCCATATTTCATCCTTTTCTGATTTAAATAAATCAAACTATTTAAATCATGAAAGTCAAAATCATCTAATCAACATAATCATCATCTATTTAATCTAACCCTGCTAATCTCACCCACTTGCATTCTCTAGATTTGGCCACTTGCACATGAAATTGCATTTAATTGATTTATCAAAATCTTTATTTTCAACTTGGCATAAAGGAAGAATATTCTCCAAGTTTGAATCTCCCCCCAAGTGGACATGTACACCCAACAGAGCATTTATGAGGCCTTACATGTCTCTTACATGTCCCCTTCCAAGGTCAAACTCAGCATTTATTGCAAAATTTGAATTCAAATTCTCCCTCTCATGGGCACTCTTCCCAAATCTTGCACATACATCAACCAATCACCACTTGACAAGTGTCCTTCTTTCATTTGTCCAATCTTAGTCCCACATTGGTCTCTTTCTTCAACACTTTCTTAGCATTTGAAAATCTATAAAATAGAGGTTTCATCTCTTATCAAACCCTTCACCATCTCTCCACAATCTTTATGCAAAGTCACTCTCTTGGTTTGAGAACTGATTTTTCTCATCATCACTCCACCATCTTCATAGCATTTTTATCTTAAGCTTTGATCAAGGATTGGGAAAGGGTCACTAGCACATGTGACACCAATCCACTATGGGATAGATTTGACTCATTTTTTAATTGTATGCTTTCATTGAATAGGTTTCAAAAAAACTTTTAATCAAATGCTATTGACAAGTGTAAAACCGAATTCCATAGCCTTTGCTAGCATTCTCCCTGGCCGCGCGCAATGTAGAAAGCTTCAGAGCTGCGCTAGAGGGAAAGCAGATGGTAAGTGTAAAAGCCGATTTCAACAATCTTTAGGCAGCGTCTTCTGGCTTTATGCTTCTGATATTTTCTTGTTCTCCTCCACGCCTAGAAGAGGGGCCTGCGAACTTTGGTTAGCTTCCTCACAGAGTATGTGCAAATGTGGAAGAAGCATAGACAAGGCTGCGAACTGTGTGACAGAATGCCATTGGCAGGTGTTAAGCCAAATTTAGTTTATATGGTGCACGACTAAGCAATAAATGGAAACCCGAGTGAAGGCATGCTTCATACGGCTCAACTACAACGACTATGGTTACTAGCAACATCGTTTGTGTTAGGAGGTGATTGGCTCATACTTCAGAATCGTTTTTATACTCTTCCTAATCTTCAAGAATGGCGTAACTTCAACAACTCTTGGTAATGTAGCTGGAGATGTCTCTGGGCTTGCTGTAAAGTGCCTTGTTCCATTGGTTTAATGATTTACTGGCCAAGGCAACAGTCCAGGTAGTATAGTTGCTGTGAAGGAAAAGTACAAAACCAGATATGATTCGCACAAACATACAGATGATTGGGACATTCAGTCAGGCTGTTGTGTAAGGTTTGGACCACATCTAAACAAGACGGCTCCTCTGCTGATTAGCCAGAGGCGAACTTCTGTGGCAATATAGTTCCAAGGTGGAATTTTGATAGGAGTTGGCTTGAAAGTGAAAGCACAATAACAAAGTGGCTGAGGACTCAAAGGAGTTGGTTGTGCAAGGTTATTAACTTTCGCAAGTAACCTAACATAACAACTTAATAGCAAATGTGCTTGAGAAATTTTCAACATTAATAAATCAGAATTGACTTGTTCTGTAACATGACTACAAAATATCGAAGCATAGACATATTATATGCATATTTTGCAGTAAAAGCAGAGCACAAGATTTAGCTAATTTTTTTTTTTGTGAGAGTAATGTCTACGTACAACAAACAATTCTGACTTAAAAACTAAAGAAATCATAATAACAGTGAGGCAACATTTAATATTTCATGAAAGATTTTCTAAAACTGCCCTCCTTCTAACTTTCATTTTTGAAGCTTTCTACATTGCGCGCAGCCAGGGAGAATGCTAGCAAAGGCCATGGAATTCGGTTTTACACTTGTCAATAGCGTTTGATTAAAAGTTTTTTTGAAACCTATTCAATGAATCCATTTGGCGTGAGTCCTATTTTTGATATCTTTACATTTGCTGTTGTCATATTTGTGCAAATCATAGCATTATGGTTTTTACTATCATGTAAAGTAGCAGCCACGGTGAGGATTGTTCCATTGACTTTATTGGTGATTCCCCATCGGCGCATTGAGACAACACACTTTCGCGCGGATAAGAGCGAGATTTTAGCATCCACAAAATGGCTTGGCATTGATTTTGTTTCAAATGCGAGAGAGCACTTTCTAGAAAGAAGTGGGAATCTCATATTACAATATTTCAAAGTCCTTCGTGCCTTCATAAGCTTATCGTTTTTGTCTTTCTCATTATTATTTGCTATTTCTACCATTTTAATGGTTTTGCTTGAGAACATGTCCACATAGTTTGGATTCGAGGAATTTATTGCTGCTGGTATATTGTCCTGGCATTATCAAGTGGGCAATGTACATTATGTAAGGATATAGGATGCTGAGGTAGGCTGCTTGTAACTTGTCACCGGACATACGATCAATGCTAGACTGTAATAAAAGAAGTGACTTCTCATGAGCATGAAGGTGCAGTTCCTATTGTTCCATCTGTACGATCTTTGCAGACATAAATCAGTCTTGAGACAAGTCAAATCTTCAGTGCTGACAGGGGTGATCATTGCTTAAAAATTTTCCCACCAATAAAAGCAATGGATAGAAGAAAAAATGATGACATGGTTCAAAATATTGGCATTATCTCATAAATCTATGCATACAAAGGGAAGGACTGTGATTTGATACCCAACTCACTGTGATAAGAATTATAATTAATGCATTCATGTTTTTCAAACTGACTGAAATAATTTGATATGCCGCTGTCTTGCAATCTTCTTAATTGTGGTTGCGTGGGGGCTTGGTGATTGATTTGACTTAGAAGGCACTTTTATTGTTGATAGATTTCAAAAGTAAAAGAATCACTGAATGGAGATTTAATTGAGTTTGAGGCTGGTTGGGGCAATATCTTATGTAAAAGTCTTTTTGAAATGAATTTAAAATGCCCATTAATACATTGGATAAAACTTAAAGTCTATTCTTTTTATCAAACTTCAAAACTTTGGAATATAGGGATAAATAATTTGCATATCTTTAGGTTTCTTCTTGAGCATTTAATCCACACATTTTTTTTTGTATTCTTATTGCAGGAACAATATTATGGTGTAGCAAGGCGAATATTCATAACTCAACAAGCAGATTTCAATTGGAAAATTGGACATTAAAACTTGAAACTAACAAAGCATTTTTTAATGCTTGGGGCTTCCGTCTTACGTTTTAGTTTTCGGTTTTTAATCAACTCATATCTTTTGGGGCTCTAGAAATAACATTTCAATTTTTTTCATTTCAAAGTTGGATTAAAATTGAACATACAAATTGACTAGATTTTGTTTTTTGGGACTAAAATTGAACAAAGCAATTTCACACTCAAGTTTGGTGCTTTAAAACGAACTCACAATTTCTTTGAAGGCTATAAAATGAACAAGTGCTTGAATTGTGTGATTTTGTCTTTTGAGTGTGTATCCTCTCCCCTTGCGCTTCGTGCGATCTAGGGT
>VDFB02230043.1:0-12857 GCA_007258455.2 Sequoia sempervirens
TATTATAATGTTTAAATTGATATTTAGGGTTTGGGAAAAGCGCATTATTTTATTGTATAGTTTTTTTAATATCCCAGTAATTTCTTATTCATTTATTTTTATTTTTCATTTATGGGTTTCATTTGTCATGGTCAATTGTAATCAATAGATTTATAGTTTATGTGAATAAATATACATATCTTTTAATTATTATATATATATATTCATTTAAAACATTCATTTACGGATTTATAATAAATAATGTTATTAGTTTTGTATCTCGATGCTATAATTATTTCTTTAATAGGTTAATTGTTTAGTTTGAAATTTAATAAATTAAAATTAATATATGTTTGGTAATTCATATATTTAATTTTTCATATTATGAGTTTTGGTTAAGTGTTTAATTAATAAATTGATTGAATTAAATTTGAATATTATATTCAATGGTTTATATTATTCAATTGGTTGATTTAATAAGTTGGGATTAATCAAACTCAAATATTATATTTAATTTGTTATATTATTTAAATTTGTTAAGTGTAGGGAAAAATTTAAGAAATAGAATTTAATTAGTGTAAGTTAATTATTCTTTGAAGTGTTAAATAATGTAATGTTATAATTAATAAATTAATATTAAGTGAGCTCGTGTTGTTACAATTTATGATGAGCTTTATGTGTGTTGTATTTTGTTTAATGTCATGTGAAATTATTCACCTTTTTTTGTATTTATGTCATGTTGGAAGTAAACCATGGTATTTATGTATCCTATGTGCCTTGTGGGGGATCTTGTTATTGTAAGTCGAGATGCAATGAGATCATTGGTCCTGATGTGGACCTCTCTTTGATGATGTTGAAGTTGTGAAATCCTTGTCTTGTGTTGGTTTGGGGAGATTTAGTGTCATAAGGGAGAGTGACTCTCCATGGGGGCTGGGATTCTAAAGTGATCACTAGGACAACCCATAGGAAGAGTTGATCTAATAAGTGATAACCTAAATAATGAACAAGGGGGTTTGGGTAGTTAATTATATTAATCAAGATAATGTCATGCCCCACTCATGGCTCAACTGCTTATTTAGACTCAAGATGAGATCAGAAGGCTTGGAATGGTAAGACCAACTTCCTTGTCTTCATGAAAGGTTTGTTGGTTCCACATGAGTCTTGTATGGGGGTTGGGGGTCAGGAGAGACTGCCAAGACAACCCAGAATGGGGGCCGGGGTCTATGAAGATCTACTAGGACAACCCATATCAAGCTATATGATGACACTCTTCCCTTGAGAATACTAATAGTTTGTTTGTGTTGCATGGACCTTTTGGAGTTATCCTCATGATGTGAATTCCTTCCATGTGCTTTTTTTTGTCCAAATCCTATGGAGGTATGGTGAGACCTTGTATTGTGTATCCCTTGTTTGTGTGAATATGGGCCATATGTCTATCTCCTAGCACGGGGGGTGGTCCTACGATTCCACATGGTTAGGTGGTAGATGCCTTCTTCCATCAGGTATTTTGGTCCTATTCTTGCATGGATTGGAGTTGCTTCATTCTTTAGATGTTTCTCTTGGATGAAATCCACTAGTAGATTGGGAGATGATTCTTATATTCTTGTATTATTTGGTCATGAGGTAATTTGAGTTTTGGAAACACCTATAAGGTTGATTTTGTATCTATTATGTAATCAGGATGATATTTTGATGTAATTTAAATGCAATGGTTTTATAGGAATTATTATGGAAATTGCAATGATGTTATTATGGGGTTTGCAATAGTATTATGGGATCTAAAATGAACCTAGTCTTTTAGAGTAAGTGGATTCATTCAGTGGTTTAGTTCAATAGATATAAATGGAATGGATCTTTAGTTTATGTTAGTTCTTCTTTAATGTTTATTGTTGTGAATAAGTTTAAATTAGATGGAGATTTTTATGTTAATCAGTTGTTAAGTAACAACGTTAAGAAACCCTAGAGGATTACTTAGCCTTATTGTTTATGCATGTGCATTTGGGATTATTATGTTAGTTGGTTGGAGTAATGCTTTAGTTCTAATACAATTTTTTTTTATTTCATCTTTTAGTTGGGTCAGTTTGGTTAGACCCTCTGGGGTTCTTTGGTTGGGCGTTACAATTTTCCTCTCTACTAAAGAAAGTGCAACCACACAATTCAATGGAACATGAGAGAGAGAACATGACTCACATAATAAATTATTCTCCTAATAATTCAAACGATCCCTCCTTAGAGGATCTAGTATGACCTTGTAATGTTTTTGGAAGTTTACATGTTTAGGGGAAGCCCTCTTATCATATTTTTGTTGTCTTTTGGAATAATAAATGTTGTATGGCCTATTGTGCAATTTTTTCCCTTCACTCGAATATGTGGATACACGATGAAGTAGCAATCCCTTCTCATTTTGTGCCACCTTATAGAATAAATATTTCATGGATCCCTTTAATTTATTCAACTTATCCTTAGTTGAGAGGTTCATTTATAAATACCCTATCTAGTTGTAAAAAATTCACATTGACTCTTTTTAATTGTTAACTAGATTTCCTCATACTTCACTTAATATTTATGGAAATTTCAAATTCTCTCCTAAGTGCTTGAGGATTGTTATCTTTTAAGAAATTTGAATCTTAGAATTAAAATAACCACAATACAAAGGGGAAACATTGAATCATTAGGCTTAATGTACTAAGTTACCTTTCTTATTGAGGATAAATTGATTATTGAAATATGTCACCATCCCATTGATTCTATTTTTAATGGTGGTGAGCTTTTGAATAACAAATTTTGGGTCAATCGAATCCCCATACTACAGTTTAAAAGAATCTAAACATTACTCCCAACAAGAAATTTTGTTGTCTGGGAGATTCCTATACCACTCTTTAGTACTCTCCCTTAGAGAATGCATAAATAGTTTCATCATTATATCCTCATCCTTATTTCATACTCATTGGCCTTATTGATGAAATAACTTAGGTGCTCCTCTCCTATGAAATTTTCTTTTAATTTCATTTGGGATTAGATTTGGATAATTCAAGATACCATAGCAGTCAACCTACTTATTCTTTTCCATTCCTAAATATTGTCGAATGGTACAAACCTTTGAGCCTATCTTTTAGGGTTAATCCCAATAGTTTGTCCCATATTGTGATGTTGTAGGTTTTTTATTCTAGGAATATTTTGTGCAATGTACTAGCACATAGTGTAATACCCCTCCTCTTAGTTTGGATTTATTAATTCCTATGCTTTAACTTGATATGTTGATACTATGATGATACTCTATGTGTTGTTGGATGTGACATTTATGTGGTTTTGATTGATGCTTTGTGTTGTGATGATGATTGACTCATCGATCTGGTGTGTGCGGATGTGTAGTTTAGTTGTTTGCTTCTTGTGACATTATTAGTATGATTTATGATACTTTGTGTGTTGATTTAATTATTGTTTATTCAAATAGATTTTCATTAATGCTTTATATGTCGATGTGATGATTCTTTGGTGATCATGTTATTTGAATTCAGTATTATGTTATAATGCGATGGTTAATAATTAGTTATGATGCAGTAGTTAAGTAATCACATTATCTTATGATCAATTTGGTTAGAAATGTTAGCTCGTTATTGATATTATAATTGTTAGAATAGATTAGGTGAGAGGACAGTGTAGCATCACTCGTTCACGAGTGCCCTGCTACACTGCAATTCCTTCTCATGATAGGATGTTGATTATATATATACATGTGCTACTTGATGTTTATTTGGATGCAGGATTGCAGGAATAAGTCTCGATTCCACCTGCTTTGGCAGGACAGGGCGAGCAATAAATTAACCCAATGGGTAAAAGTTGAAAAAGGGAGTAGGTTTGGAAGTGTCCCCGTCCCAAGTCCGTCGTCTGTTGTGAGTTGTTGTGTTATGACTGAAGGTTGTCTTTGTCTTTATGTAGTTTGACTGCTGAGTATTTATTTAATTATTGGTTAGTGTTTAATTAATTAATTGTATTTCATAAAATAATTAATTAATGTTGCATTGTTATTTGATTTAATTGCGAGTTAGAAAAATATTAAATTTAAATATGTTGTAAATTATAAAGGTATTTAATTAATTAAAGTTCAAGAAGTTAAATTAAATTAATATTGTTGAGAATAAGCAGATATTATCTTTTTATTAATATTAAATTAGAAAATCATGTGAGGATAATATCTGAATTAAATAAATTATTTTAATTAAAATTTTAGATATGTGTGAGCTTTTAAAAGCTGGAAAAGGACCAATAAGAAAGGGGACTTTTTGGAAAAGAAAGCGGAAAAAGATTTATTGATTTTAATTAGTGATTTATTATTTTTATGAGGAAATTATTCACACACAAGTTTTTTTTGGGCTTGGTGGTTTTGGATCTAGAAAATAAATAAATAAGAAAGATAGTTTGTTTTTGGGGAGTTTTGAGTATTTTCTGGGTAAAATTATTGGGAGTTTGAAAAGAAAAGATTGTTCAGAAGAACGTTGAAGGCAGAAGGTCGAGAAAAGAGCTACAGACAAGGATTTCGGAAAGAGGGTTGTAGAAGGAAATCGAGAGGAGGCTTCAGGAGGGATTCTTCTCCGAACGAAGGACTCCAGGTTCCATAAAATTTATTATTTATTCTTTTTGTTCTGTAAAGAAAATCATGTCTGTAATACTTTAAATCGATATTTTGTTTGAAAGAGGGTTTTGTTTGGTTGTGTTATATTCTTGATTGATTTCTATTGAAAACTAAATTAAATCTTCTGTAGTTCATTAATACAATATGATTGAGAAAAATATTGTTCTCAGAATGAAAATCATTTGATTATCGGATGCAATTTGTGGGTTAAAAATTAATAGCCTCTGAAACCAAATTGATTGTCTTTTATTCTATTAAAATTTTAGGGGTGAATATATATATATATTTATGCATTTACTAAAATAAATATTTTCTTTGTTATTATTCGTGATTGGTTGCCTGATCTGTAGTGGGTATGTGAGGAAAACAATTTATTTTGATGATTATGTTGAAATTCTGTATATATATATATAAGGTTATTTTTAAAATATATTATATATATATATTAGATTAAACTGTGCATTCTCTTTATTTTTATATGTTTACATTCATATTATTTTCGTAATAGGTGTCGTACGAAATATTTATTAAAATAAATAATTTTTATCTGTTTTCCACGGATTTCCGTGCACAGAAATTGTGAATGAAATATATAAAAGAAAAGTTATTAAATAAAATAATAATGTATAAATGAATTTTAAAAAAAAAATAATAATAATATAAAACAAAATATATATGGGGTGAGGGTCGGCCGAGGCCGTACCCCCCACGGCCCATGTGGTGGCTATACGCAGCCACCACAGGCTGCGCACAACAGCCAAGGCTGCCTACGGCAGTCGAGGCTGCTGGTCGCAGCCTATGGAGGCTGCGGCCTGCCACGACCTGCCCCTGTGGTACACAGTACCACAGGTGACTGTGGTACTGTGTACCACAGTGGTAGCGAATGGCTGCTTTTATTAATATGTTTTTTTTTAATTAGTTATTTATTATTAAATGAAATTCGTTTCTTGTAAAGAATTTAAAATTTTATTAAATTTAAAATTTAAAATTTAAATTTAAGTTTTGTTTAATTCGTATGCATTTATATATGATGGGTATTTTTTTTAATATGTTTTTTTTTATAATAGTTATATATATATATATTATATTTATTTAAAATTATAACTTTTAAAAGTATGATAGTTGAGAATTTTAGTATAGGTTTGATTGAAAATATTGATTTGAATTAAGTTATTGATACTATGTTGAAATATAGGTCAAGTAGTTTAATTAAATGTTTAATTATTAAAATAGTTGATTATACACTTAGTAAGATGTTTTGAGTATGAAGTTAATTGTGAACCTTAGAATAAAAGATTGTTTCAATCTTAAATCGATGACATTATTTATTTAAATGTTGGTTCTAGATCATGACTGCAAAATTTAGGGAATATAATCATGAAACTAGAAAAGTGATTGATTATTTTAGTCGAATGACTGTACTTATTTGAATGCTTTGATTAGAGAAGTTACTTGTAAAATTTAGAGTGGATGATTGGGTTGTAAATACTTCAATGTTAGGAAGTGAATTTGATGTGTTTTGATTGAGTAAATGCAAGATTGGAAACTGTGTTTAACTGGGTTTAGGAAACCCGAACATTAGATTTTGAGTTGTCTGGAATGTTTTTTTTTATTATGTTTCTTTTATTCTCCATGTTGGGAAAATGAGGTTAAGGGTCTATGTAAGTCTTCCAGAGAAGTGCTTTAGAATGGGATGTTTTGTGTAGAGGTTCAATTTGTGAATCACCTTGGGAATGGTGAAGAGTTGTACTATTTTGTTGTACCCGGTTTCCACGAACGGGGATTTGTGCCTCCTGAGAAATAGGAGATGGTAATGAGATTTGTACCTCCTTTGGAAGGAGTGTGTTTTCGTATTTGGTTTCCTCCAGTGTTCGGAGTGAGTTCCTTGTTTTGTTTCCTCCTTGGATTGGAGAGATTATGTTGTCTAGTTCCTATTGTGGTATTTTACTTTGTGTGTTGTCGATAGGAGAGTGGCTCTTTGTGGGGGTCCAGCACACAAAGGGGCGCCAGGGTAACTCACCTAGAGTTTAATTAAGTGATAATCTAAAAGAATTAATGGGGATCTTTCACACTAATAAGATAAAGAATGTCTCTCTCGTGAAGCAAGTGAATGATAAGGCTCGAGATGAGATGGGACGCATAGTTTTGCGTGAGGGTCCGACGGCCGGTAGAGGCAAGCCAGGGTAACCCAGGATGGGGGTCCGGTAGCCTAGGAAGGTTGAGCCAGGGTAACTCATGGCAATTTATGCATGACACTCTTCCTATGTCGACAGTTGATCAGTTATTGTGCGATGTTCATGATCTTTGTTCTCTGGAAGCATTGTAACCTCGTGTTAAGTGATGTTGTGTTTGTAGTCTTTAAGTGACTTGTGATTGTAGTTGTTAAGTGATATTGTGTTTGTGGTGGTTAAGTGATTTATTGACTTCTTTTTGGATATTGTTGGAAATAGTCTGTGATATTATGTCTTGAGTCTCATTGATGTGGTGATTATGACTTGTTGTTATGTTCTGAAGTGGTTTGTTGTTGTGCTTTGGATTTGTCATTGTTGAGTATTTAAGTGGTCTTTGATGTTAAGTTGTCTATTGGGAGCTAGTCTTTGTTATTGTTAGACGTGCTTGGTCGGGGACCCTTCCTTGTCTACTCTCAGCACGGGGGTGGTTGGGTGGAACGTGCTTCGCACCCCATTGGGTTCCCTCTTCTGTTGCAGATGTATCTTTTACTTGCAGGTTTTGGCGGATGTTGATGATCCAGTGTCCTTATGTACCAGATTGATGTATATACTTCATATGTAATGTATTCATTGGTGTATTGTCTCCCACGTGTGTTGGGATGACCTTGTTGTAAATTGTATATGTGGTTGTTGAGATGTATTTTTAGACAGTTATATTTTACTATCATTGGGATGTAATAATTATTCAGGCCATGTATTTATTCAGGATCTTGTGTTATAGTTGGTTATGTTGAGTTGTATCTATCGAAATATGTAACACTTTATATCTTTATAATTCCATGTATTGTCATAAGTGCATATGTTATTAATATGGATATAGTTGATAGATATTTTAAATGATGAAATGGGAATGAATAGATTTGCGTAATAGATTAATTATTGTTATCTTATTATCGTTGTTATGTGGGGTTAGTGTAGTCATGTCACTTCGTGCACGCCCCATTGGAACTAGTTGTGCCTCATAATACATTGTTATGTTATAATACTTAAGTATGTTATTATATTCTTTTAAAAAAAAAAATTGTTCCATTGTTATTAGTTCCTTTGGGGTTACGCCTTTTTGGTGAGGGCGTGACACATGAGTAATAGAAAAATGTATCACTTTACATTTTTTACTTTTTTCGAGCCCTCCTAATTTAAATAGACTTAATTATGCCTTAATAAGCCCTATTTTATATCTACAAGCCTAATAAATTACATTTTTTGAAGGGGAAACCTGACAATAATTAATGCCAAAACACAACACTTTACCTTGAGCAATGTGTGTTGCAAGAATAGGGACCTAGGACCCATTCACCCATGGAAGAATGGGTCCACCCTAGGTCTTTGAACCCAAATTTAAATTATGTTTTTGGTAGTATTTTAAGGTCCTTGAAACTATATTTCAATGCCATCTTATAATATTTGAATTCTAGGAAATTGAGGATCCATACCTATAAATACAAGGTTATTTTATCAAATCAAGTCTAATTTTCACTAAGTTTTGAGAGAAAGTTTACAAGAGAAAAGTTGATGATCAAGAGCATTCAAGAGTAGAATTATCAATTATTTGTTGCAGCAATCAAGAACCAATCATCATGTCAAAGTTGATGATCAAGAGCATTCAAGAGTAGAATTATCAGTGATTTGTCTTTGGGGCAACCCCTTGTTATGAGTTAGCTTTATTGGGACATATCATTACCATAGGGTTTTCCAATAAGCTCTCATGGCATTGTCATGTTGCATTTACTATTTTACTCTACCTTAAAGGAAATTGCTCATAGTTGGTGTTAGCAATTACTTTAAGGTGGGGGCATGCATTTGACTATGTGCTTCACTTTGTTCACACACCTTGAGGTTGGTGATGAATTTTTGGCATATTGACCATTTTTCAAGTACCTTAGCAAAATTATTGGGATTAAAATTATTGATATGGTTGACATGAGAACACACCTAGTGAATATAAAACTTCACTAGCCCTTTTGTGTTTTTCATTTGCTACCATTGTAGAAACTCACCTAGTGAATATCAAACTTTAATAGCCTATGTTGTTTCTAATCAAATCTCACCTAGTGAATATCGGGCTTCACTAGCCTATGATGCTTTGGTTCATGGGTCACATAGAAAATATTAGACTTTGTTATCCCATGACTCATGAACACCTTGGGTATAGATCCTAGAAAATTTCTGTTGACCTTGCTAGTTCATGATTGTCATACCCCCTTTTGCATGTTTGCATTATGTTTACACTATATAGTATTTTATTTTCATGTTTATGTTTGCATTATGTTATGTTTTTTGTTTTCATCATGTATGCTTTATGTTTATCATGTCGCATTGCACTTCATGTGTGTGTTCATGTATCCTTATATTTTATTTCCATAAGATCTTGAAACTAGGGGCTAGGATATCCCCTAGATTTGATGTCATCATATCCCTTCAATTTTTGGATAATTAAACCCATCTTGTCTTATCTATACTTTAGTGTGATTTTGAGTGTGTTGGAAAAATGTGTCTCAACCTTGAAATTACAAAAAAATTACTATTGATAGGTAAGAGCGTACATGCGAGGGGGGGTGCAGGGGGTGCCCCCCTACGAGGTTTGAGGGCCATATTGCTTGATGAGGGTTCGAGAGAAGCACCCCCAAAAGCCACATTTTATGTATTTTTAATTATTATAAATTTGTACCATTCATCATTAGGTCTAAGATCTATTGGTAGATTTTTTTTGGCTTGTATTGCCCTACAAGGTAACCCTATATTATGAGGGAATTCTATTGTGGTTGTGCACTGTGATGTATTTTGAGAGTTTGATAGTAGTTGTGTTGTCTCTGGATCTATGGTTGGTGATAATCCTACGAGAAGATTGCTTTGCAAGTATATTGTAATCTTAGTGATTTCTAAATAGTATATTGGGTGAATTTTAGAGTGTGGGGTTTTTATTTTGAAAGGTTTTTCCCCACATAAATCATTGTGTTTTGGTATGCATGATATTTATATTTATTTCTATTTAAATTTTTGTAAAGTTATTGTTAAGATCTATAAATTTTTGCAATATCCTCCTCACCAGATTAGTGTAGGAAGTTGTTCTACTGCCTTAGCTTCCTTATAGAGTGTAAGTTCATAGTTACACTAAAGTGGGGGCTAAATGTAGCATAAAAAAATGTCACCCTTGATAATTTCACACTAGGTTTAGCTCCCCCTATGTGCTTGGGCCTAATTATGCATTTAATTTTATCATTTTATAAATATAATTGAAACATTAAAAGATGGGATTGAACATAGACATTTAATATTTAACACTGATATTTAAGGCTTAAAAAGGATGGTTCTAGACTAGGGCACCCAATGCCCTTGTCAAACTCATTTTGGCTAAAATTTAAATATGTTTGTGTTGGAATTTTAATATTTGAAAATCCAAAGTTATTTTTTGGCTATCTATTAGAACCGTGAATAACACAAGACACATGATGAAACAATTATCAATAATACCTTCTACACAAGAGCTCTATAAAATAATGATTTTCTATTCTGGAACAAAAAAACTTACATGAATAAACCTCAAGAATCTTTAAGGAGATCTTGAGATAATATAATGAGGGTTTGGTTCTTTATAAGAGAAATCCTAAATGATAAAGGGATTGGATCATAAAAAGGGTCAACATCACATGTGATGAGATAGATTGATCTAATAATAATTCACTCTAGTTAACATTAAAAAACACTTAATAACTAATGCATGATTAATATATCACCCCCCCTTAAGATGAACTTGGGGAGTAGATAAAAAACCCAAAAATGAGAATGCATTATGGGTCCCAACAAACAAGGCCTGATGAGGTACCTATGTACAAACAATCAAGTCTCTCACTTAATTTGGAGAAAAGGAGACCTCATGAAAAGGAAAAACTCCACTCTAAAAGAAGGCAGTAAGAAATGATAAGTGAAAATCTTCCAAACAATGTCCCATGAGAATAGGAACATGAAGAACATCCCTTTTCAATTACAAAGAGCTATAGAAACTATCAAATTAACTACTATAGTGCTAGGAAATAGAAAGAAACTACCCTAAAATAGATGATGATTGGGATTACGAGATAATAATTTACACATGGGTGCACAATGACACTACATTAAATAGATGTAAAACAAAGGAAAACATTTGAACTCAAGAGATACAAATGGAGAGGCTAACAAAGAACTGAATGGCTTCACTTCTAATCTCTTCCTCCCTCTCAATTTTGACCCCATCCTTCATTATATAGGAAATTCGATTGGAGGCCCTATGTTTCATGGTGGTCAAGTGGAAAAACCTGGTATTCTTATCCCCAACAGCAAGCCAAGCACATCTAGATCTCTGTTTCCAATAATCCACTTCTTTAGAGATAATATTATGATATTTAGAAAGGATTTCACTTTCCTTTAGAAGGAAATCTCCCACATAGCCTTCTTTCTAGATATGGTCCTAAATGTCCCTTAAATCCTGTTGGATAGTAGCTTTAGACTCAAAAATATCCCCAAAGACTTCCTTATTCCAAGTCTTGATCTTGGATTTGACTTCACCAAGCTTCTTAGCCACTCTAAACATGGCAATACCACTGACATTTATATCCCACCAATCTTGAATGCAATTAAATATGTTAGGATGAGACAGCCACATTTTTTCAAATCTTAAAGGGAAATTCCTCTTACTTGACATAGACTCAGCCATAAAACTTATGGGGAAATGATCCGAGCCAATTTTGGAGAGAGTATTTAATGAGCAGCGATGGTCAGCTTCAACCCGGGTTATCCAAAATTAAGCAGACTTGAATGGATGCATTCCAATCTCGGTTAGACTGGGTGTGGGCATTTGGCCCATTTGCCAGGTCCACATCATGCAAACATTGAGAATTGATAGAATACATCAAATCCATCTTACTATCCAACTGAATTTGAGATCCACCAAATTTTTCAGACCACAACAAAGGTGTATTAAATCCCCCATGATGATCCAATTCTCATTCAAAAAATAGGATCTAAAAAACTCTAGTTTTTTCCAAAAAATCCTTCTAGCAGTCTTACTATTGGGCACATAGATATTAGACAAGATCCAACTGAAATCATCTCTGATATGCTTAAATCTAGTGGCCACATGATTAGCATCTTCCAAAATCAGAGTTCCTTGAATATGCTCCTGGTTCCAAAAATTCACCAAGCCCCCAGAAGCACCATCCGAACTACTGCCCTTCACACCACCATTCTTAAAAACATTAATCTTCTCCACTCGATCTTTGGGAATTTTGGACTCCTGAATAATAAGAATATTAGGCTTATGGTCCCTAGAAAAATTGTGCAAAATTTCCTATTTATGGGAACTGCTTAGTCCCCGAATGTTCCATGACATAACTTTCATTTTTTGGATGGAGTTCTACATAGATCCAAGATGGTTTTTTGATCCCCATCCACAATTTTTTGAAAACATTCCTGCTCTCTATGCCATTTAGTTTATTTTCTGCCCTAACCTTTCAGAATTCCCACATCCACTTTAGCCCTATTTCTTTATCCATATAATTTATTTTTCTTTAACAAGTATCCTCTATCCCAATTATTGATTTTATGTACTTAGTGTGTACACCTTATTTTTATGTAGATCATTTGGAGATTCATTAAGTAGTAGTCTTCAACATAATGCATAAAATAGTGCATTCATGCCACCTAGGCAAGGGTTTTAGACATTTTCCATATCCTCATACTAGTGATTCAATTAAATAATATTTCCATTCATAGAATTATATGGAAAAATGCCTTACCAAATGTGTATATTTCATTATCAAATATTTATAGCATGGTCCATATATGGCCACAAAATTCATTTTACTAACTACCTATAACCAATCGAGAGTGAGGAGGTTAAAAAGGGATCCACTCTTCTACATATGCCATCCAATTTCACAAAGATATAGATTCTTATCTTATAATAAAAGGTTTCATTTATCAATAAGGTATAATTGTATTCAGTATGGGTAATGAAGAAGACTAGTCTAATAAGAATT
>VDFB02230045.1:0-7500 GCA_007258455.2 Sequoia sempervirens
TTTTCTATAATTTATTTCATTTTATAAATTTAATCAAAACTTTCAATGCAGATTTTGAATTTCAAGATGAAAATAAATATAAATATTTATATATATAATTTTTTTTTTTCGAAAATACCTCCTAATCACAGATATCCATGCAGTGCAAAGGTCTGTAACTATATAACTTATAACATAACATAATCCATATATATAAATTAAGCATATATTTATTCTGTATAAACATATATTTAAATCTATAAATATATACATATATATTTAAACAAAATTTATGACAAAGAAATAAGAACCTTCAGATTTTCATACGAGATAGAAAATAAAATAGACAATCAATTCAATCAGTAATACGCATAATTTTATTCCAACATTAAGTTTCACAATTATATGGAAGAATTATTGAAGATTCTACTATAGTCTTCCTACCAAGTAATCCAAGGGTTTTAATCTGAACAAGTTTTCAAATCACAAAACTTCATTCAATCAATCTTCGAAAACCTAGCAACCAGATTTGTTATAGAGCAATGAAATATTAATAACTTAAAAGGAGAAAACCTGGAGTCCTTTGTCTGAAGAAGAATCCCTTTTGTAACCTCCTCTCGAATTACTTCTGGAGTTCCTTCTCGATCGCCTCCTATAGCTCTCTTTTCGAATCTATCTATCTTCAAATCAATTATTTTCCCTAGAAGTTCCAACAAAAATTCTTTTCTTTTCTTTTTATTTACAGATCCAAAAACAATAGAGAAAACCTCATGTGTGTGACCATTCCCTCTCAATAATAATCAATAATTAAAAATCAATAAAGCTTTTTCCGCTTTCTTTTCTCAAAAATCCTCTTTTCTTATTGGTCCTTTTTCTAGCGTTTAAAAGCACAACTTATCTACAATTTTAATTAAAATAATTTATTTAATCAAGATATTATCCTCACATGATTTTCTAATCTAATATTAATAAAAGATAATATCTAATTATTCTCAACAATATTAATTTAATTTAATTTCTTGCACTTTAATTAATTAAATACTTTTTAATTTACAATCTATTTAAATTTAACATTTTTCTAACTCCCAATTAAATCAAATAGCAATGCAACATTAATTAATATCTTATCAAATAAGATTAATTAACTAAACACTAACCATAATTAAATAAATACTCAACAATCAAACTACACAAAGACAAGAACAAAACTTCAGTCATAACACAATGACTCACAACAGACGACGGACTTGGGACGGGACACTTCCAAACCTACTCCCTTTTTCAACATTTTACCCTTTGGGTTAATTTATTGCTCACTGTCACCTTAAGCGGTGTGGAATCAAGACTTATTCCTGCAATCTGCATCCAAATAACGCAAGTAGCACATGTATATTTATAATCAAACATCCTATTGTGAGAATTGGAATTGTAGCAGTAAGGCACTCGTGAACGAAAGTGATGCTACACTGTCTCTCACCTAATCTATTCTAACAATTATAATATCAATGACGAACTAACATTTCTAACCAAATTGATCATAAGACAACATGATACTTAACTACTGCATCATAACTAATTATTAAACCATTGCATTATAAAATAATACTGAATTCAAATAACACGATCACCATAGAATCATCACATTGACATATAAAACATTAATGAAAAACTATTTGAATAAACAATAATCCAATCAACACACAGAGTATCATAAATCATACTAATAATGTCACACGAAGCAAACAACTAAACTACGCATCCACATACACCAAGTCGGTGAATGAATCGCCAACAAAAATCAGCATCATGCTAACACACAAGAGAAACCAATAGTAACAAATAGTATCGTAAATATACATGCATGATGATTCTTCGAATTCTTTCCTTAGAATGTTTAGCTACAAGGAATTGAAGATTGCAACTAGGAATTTCAGGTCCGAGTTGGGGAGCGGAGGATTCGGCTCAGTCTTCAAAGGATCTCTACCAGACGGTACGCTTGTGGCCGTAAAGAAAATGCAAGGCTCACGACAAGATGAGAAGCAATTCAGAGCGGAAATCAGTTCTCTTGGAAACATACAACATGTGAATTTGGTCAGACTTCGAGGGTTTTGTGCAGAAGGATCAAGGCGGTTACTGATATATGATTACATGCCCAACGGCTCTCTGAATTCCCTACTGTTCACAAGTAATACCAAAAGTAAGGGGAAGGTACTCGACTGGAAAACCCGATTCGAGATTGCATTAGGCACTGCAAGAGGGTTACTTTATCTCCACGAAGAGTGCAGAGATTGCATCATTCACAGCGATGTTAAGCCCGAAAACATTCTGCTGGACGGTGATTTGTCACCGAAGTTGGCCGATTTTGGAATGGCAAAACTTGTGGGTAGGGATTTGAGCCGCGTGCTGACCACGACAAGAGGAACTAGAGGGTACTTGGCTCCTGAGTGGATCTCCGGCCTTCCCATAACACCCAAGGTTGACGTCTACAGTTTTGGTATGACGCTCTTGGAAGTCATTTCCGGGCGAAGAAATCTGGACTTCAATGAGCACGATTCAAGTAAGTTTTACTTTCCAACATGGGCTGCAACTCAATTTCACCAGGGGAACATGATTAATATTGTGGAGGAGGATGTTGTAGAGGAGGCAGATGTGGAAGAGGTGAGAAGAGCATGTGTTATAGCGTTGTTATGCATTCAAGAGGATGACGAGGTGAGGCCAAGCATGGCGCAAGTGGTGCAGATGCTGGAAGGGAAGAATGAGCCTCAACCTCCTCAAATTCCGAGCTCACTACTCATGGAGAGGCCAGCAGACCGAAGCGATAAAGACAGCTCTAGTTAGAGAAATGTAAGAGCACAATGCATTCTAAAGTCTAGAGGTATGCTATTTAAGCTTAAACATTAGTTAAAATGTAAATTCAATTAATCAATAAATTTATGTATGCCATTATTATTTTTATATCTCATGTTTGAGAAAAAATTATTTTATATTTTACTATTATGTAATATCATTAATACTAGCAGTCATACACAGGCATGCAATGATCAGTCGATAGGGTGCACCACAAATGTCTATTGAATGGGAAGTAAGCAGTAGATTATTTTTTTCGAGTGCAATGGAAGATATAAATAACCAGTAATATTTCCAATTGTCTGATTGGTGCAAGGGAGGGAGAGCGTGTTAATAAGTAAATATGAAATAACGTGAGGTTAGTTCATAGTAGGAGGCGGATCTTTTGAATTTGGACTTTATGGAGAATTTAAAGTTAAATTTGAATAGCCTAACCTGAACATATTATAAATCACATAATTTTGACACAGAGATTATTTTATATATATTCATTTAATATGAGCATTGTAAAGCATTATAAACTTGATGTTATAGTCCACCTATCCGTTCTTATAATGTGAGATTAAGAACCATTTGCATAAAAATGGGAAAATGGTCTTTTTGTTTCAAAATGAAAATTTATCAGTTGAAAATTGGTTATGAAATTCTAGAATAAAACTATACGTCATGTTGAACAAATGTTATTGTTTGCAATCTATCCATTAATTTTAATTTGAGGTGATTAATCATCAATAACTTTTTTTTATTAGTATGTAATATTTAATAATTTTAGGTAGAATAGTTGTTTATATTTCACTTTAATAAATAATTTTAGGTATGAAAATATTTTTTTCCTTATAAAAAGAGAATTGAAAAATTAAATAAAATTTAAATTTTTAATAATCAATTTCTTAAGTAATAATAATCTATTCAAAATTTTAGGCACAATATAATTTTAGCTTTGTCTTAGTTTTACATTTACTAGACCTAGATGCACATCCATATTTGACCTTTTTGCGTAGGTTAATCAATGAATTGATTGATTATTATTTAATTATCTTAAGATACATATCCATACAAATACATGGCAGACTTAAAGTTGTGGATTAAGGAATATCTAGGAAAAGTATGGAACATTAGAGGATTCTCCTTTTTTAAAGACTTATTAGTCATGTCTTTTATTACTAACATTGAATAAAAAAGTATTCTTTAAAAAAAGTCATTCCATTAGTATAGTCATTTCTTTTATTACTAACATTGAATAAAAAAGTATTCTTTAAAAAAGTCATTTTTTATTTGAATATTAGTTATAATGGTCATCACAAATGACTTTTTCAAAAAAGAAAGATGTTATAAGTAGTATCTACTACATAATTTTGGGAATAAAACCATTTTTGTGCTTGTGATTTATGGGTTAGAAGAAGAATGGGATAAAACGATACACATATTTTGCATTGTTAGAATAATTGAATTAGAAGTTATGCCTTTATTTGAGGAAACATGAGAAACATGTCATTATAGAGTATGACATGAGAAACATATTTTTGCTTCACTACGACTTGCTATGAAATGGAAAACATGTTGTTATAGAGTATGTTTTTCAAAGCTAAATTTATACAAGGATTTTTGTACACGTGTATCTATTTAAACAACAAATATATGGTGTTAAAAGTAAAACCACAAAACCCACGCTCATTTTTCTCCCTACCATATTGGCATCATGAAGCCCCATGGACTCTAGCCAAACCTCCGAGCAAGAAAAGGATGGAACACCCACGGGAGATTTCGTGAGGTTTCATCATACACTACACAATAAAAAGCTTAGGGAAACTTCAGTGTTTTCATATATAATATCTAATATTGTTGTGTTCTCTTTTTATGTGGCAACTTTAAGGGAAAATGGTATCCTAGTTTTTGAATCCTTTTGCATGCTTAAACCTAGTTCCTGCAAATGAAATACAAGGGTATTTTAGTGCACAAGCAAGCAAAATAAAAAAGGAACGATAAAAAGTGAGTAAGTATATGGGTAAAATTAATATATACAATGTGAAGCTAAAAATAATCAATAATTTTTACAATTAGTTAACCAAATCTGTCTATTGACAATGGGAAAGTTTTGTACTTACATACACTGTTGATCGTGTTTAACAAGGGCAAGCTGCATTGGATTGAGTTGTAGGAGAATGAAAGAATTTGAAATAGACACTATACAATACACTAATTTTGTTGAATGCCTATTATATATGTGTAGAAATATAAATGAAATAATATACATATACAATAAAAGAGGTTAACACTATCTGTTGTAAATAGAAAGAGATAAAATGGAACATTTTGAATACATGGCATCTTGGTAAAGAATTGTCTATTGTAAATGGTTTAGTTGAATGGAGCAACATACACCATTGTCATGTGCTTCTGGGGATAAACAATGTGATGCAATCAACAAATTGTTTGTCCTCTCAAAAGCACATGACAACAATGTTCAGTTGTCGTCCATAATCACGTAAACCCATGCTCATTCTCCTCCCTACCATATTGGCATCATGAAGCCTCGTGGGCTCTAGCCAAACCCCTGAGAAAAAAATGTAGGTAAGGTCCATGGAAAATATCATGGACTCTTATCATATACCATACAATAACAAACTTGGGGAAGGGCGGGTGTTTTGAAACAAGTTTTGTAATATTGTAGTGTTTTATTTTGGTCTAACAAGTTGACGAAAAATAGATATCTTGGTAAAGAGTTAGCATAGTGGGGTTTGAGGATGGCTAAAAGAAGATGGATAGATGGAACAATGTGCAATAAGTATAAAGGTCCATCTAACCTCACAATGTGAGTTTAAATCTAGCTATATTAAAAATACAACTGCAATCTAAGGAAGAATATAGTAAAAATGGTCATTGAATTAACAGGATAATTGTTACATAGATTTCCTACTAATACATAATGCACATTTTTCTTTGGGGGAATGGGGAAAAAGAATATCATAAAAGATATTCATACAAAACAAGCAATCTATGTAATAGTTGGCTACTCAATTCAAAATTCAAGCTACTAGATAAAATAGAGAAATTGTAAAAGAACTATTAGGAAAACACTATAAGAATTAGAGATAAATGACAGATGATCGACACCCACATGAAACATATTGATACAAGACAAGCAGTCTATGTAAGAGTTGGCTTGTCTAATCAAAATTTCTCACATGGGCAAACACTTGCCTTCTACCTCCATGTATCAAGGCAACCAACTACACCACCGCCAACATATGCAGGTAGGAAGCTCTGCGGCTATCATAAGCAGCCTTGTGTAGTTTGTTCCAAGGAGCTTGAAACAGATGAGGGAAAAATAATATCATGAAACATATTGATATAAGATTCGAGCTACATTTTTTAGGTAGTAGATATTGAAGAAAAATAGAGGAATTGTATAACAAGTATTAGAATAACACTTGTTTGGTACTAAATATTATACAAAAAAAGAAAAATTGTATTGAGTTCCCCAACATATATATATGTATTAAATTCCCTTATTGATATATAAAAATATACATATAGGTAGATATACATATCCATATATGCAAACGAAGAGCACTATGGCTCATTTGAGAATGTAACAACAATTTATATATGTACATATGTATATCTAAATAGATCTGTATACAATGTTTATTCGTATTTATGTAGAATACGGTTTTAAATAGAGTTTAAAATAGCATGTATAAGTATTTTCTACGTTGTGAGAAAATTGCTAGAATACAACCATAGCATTCAATGATATAGCATTGAGATGTTGTTAATAACAAAGCATTTAATCATGTAGTATGTGTAACATATTCATAATGCCACAATAGCTCTTGTGACAATGCAAATGAATCAATATATTTTCTTGCATATTTTGGAGTATACTTTCCCACACTGCAACATTGAATATTGCATTTACTTCCTACTGCGCCATCGCACCACAATGCCAGGATGATATATATATATATATACATGCATATATTATAAATTCGAGCTCCATTATTTGGCACTAAATATTATAGACAAATAGGTAAATTGTAAAAGAACTATTAAGAAAACATTGAAAAACCACATACGTCTGATTCTTAAGTATTATCCTAATACCTCTTACAACTGTTACATAGACTACTTGTCTTCTACCAATATGTTGCATGATATTCTTTTTCCCTCATCTGTTTGAAGCTCCTTATAAAAAACTCTTAATTGTTGTTATTTTTTTGTTTGTATGGCAAGAAAATATATTGTTAAGTTGCATTGTTGAAAGAGGCATTGCGGTGTTGGTTTGGTATCAGACTATTGTAAGAATCATCGCCCTCATGTCCGTTCTATAGCAGATTTGAGGGTTTTAAAACTGTTGTGCTCTAGAATTTGTAAGTCGTTTTACATGGGTATTTTTCATAAATGATTTGTCCATAATATTGAATACCAAGCAATGTAGCTCAAATTTCCAATTAAGTCTGTGGTGTTATACACATTTTGGACAGATTATTCCATCATATAATTGTTGCCATAACATATAGAAAATAGTTATCGTCATAAAGAACTGGGTTTAAATAATTGATTTGGCAAGTTGAAAGGATAGTTGTATGACCGTGGAGAAATGTATCTGGAAAAATAGAGTATTTTCTATATTTGTAGCAGTCAATATATGATGATGCAAGGAAAAATCAG
>VDFB02230047.1:0-10134 GCA_007258455.2 Sequoia sempervirens
TTCACTCTTCCCTTGGAGATGGAATAATATGATATAAGGGATAAATAGAAGTCGTTTATCAAATATCTATATTTATGTGGCCTTGAATGCAATTTGGATGTGCAACATCCTCTCTTAAATAATATCCCCACATTGTTCCCTCCATTGGAGCTTGGTGTGTTGAAATAATTAATGTTAGGTGAGTTGAAGTTTACCTAAAAAATATTCCACACAATGCCATTGAAAGTTTCAATCCTAAAAATACACTAATACTAATTATATTCTTGTATAATGATTCAATTCAAAGGTAATCAATTCCATGTTAAAATACCCATAAAATTTTGGCTTAGTAGAAATTCTATAATCATTGGTGATATAATTAGGTTATATTTCTTGATTTTCTTGCATTAATCTTTACCTATTTAATTCTTACACAAGAATGCCATTTTTTTTTAATTATAATGTATTATTTACAACAATATTATTTTTTTACTTTGAATTTAATAAGTAGTACTATTCATTTTCTATTCAAATTATGACTAAAATTACTTGATTGATAGGTTGATTGAAAACATCTATAGCTTTCAAATGGTATCACATTTTTTTGAATCAAACATCGTCACATTTCTATACTTTTCATACTATAAGATTAAAAAAATAAAAATTGAATTTCATGAAGTTTGACCAAGTTAAAGATTGGTCGGATATACGAGTTTTATATTTTTAAAAAATAGTAATAAAAAATCATAATTAATTATTTACTTGGAAAAAAATTACTGCAAGAAATATTCATGCATCGAGACATGAGTCCTCTACTTGTATCTAAAATATTATAAAAGAATATTATCATAAATTATTGTGGTTAGGGTGGTCAGACAGACACCTATTTCTTATTTTTTCCTTAAAATTTAAGTACTATTGCATTGAAATTTCAAATTTTCACCAAATAGATTATTATTTTTTTAAATAAACCTAGTAGTTTAGAAACTACATTCAATTTTATACAAATTCTATTCTTACATAGTTTTGAAATAATATAGATAACTTATTCAGGTTTTTACATCAAGTTGCTAATACTTACATTTTACAGTTTTGCCCTTAAGGGCTGTTTTCCATGATGATTCTACATACCCATTTCTTGATTTTCTTGCATTAATCTTCACCTATTTAATTCTTATAAAAGAATGCCATTTTTTTTTAATTATAATGTATTATTTACAACAATATTATTTTCTTATTAAAATGGACTCTAATTCCTATACGAAAAGGAAAAGGATCATATTTAGTTCTCAAATTAAAATCTTTGAATTATTTTGAATTTAGTAAGGTAGGAGATTATCTAATTTCTTTATAAAGGTTTATTCTCCTAGATTGATTTCTCATATATATGTAATTTATGTGTCATAATTACATGATATTCTAGTAATTGAGGAATTTTGAATAACACATCACATGGGGAATATGATTTAATATAACTGGATTTAGATGAGGAGTTAACAAGAGAGAGCTACATCTCAAAATAGAAATTTTGTGTTGCTCATTTTCTCAATCTAATTTTTTATGCCTCTTATAATTATTAGAAAAGACAATTTTTGAATCCGTGAGACCCTAAAGTATTTGTAGATTAAGGTAAATATTATTTTATTTAACAAATTTAAAGATTATAATTCTATGTCTTGTACTTTTAAAATGGTGAATGAAATCTATAACATAGCCCTAAGTCTAAAGATGTAAGAAATATAAATTGGGAAGCCAATTTAAATATGAGTTCTTGGTGTTTTTCTATGAGGTAATATTATATTATTTCCTTCAGCTAGCTTATATGTAAGTGATGTGATCTGTTAATTGAAAACCATTATGAACTCATAATTTATGGTAATGGTGAGCCTAGATAAAGGTATTAAGTCATACAGTCTTGGTTGAACCCTTATAAGTTGAGTAAAAACTTAAAAAAATATCTAAAACTAGAATTATTTTTGATAAAGTAAGTATTTTGAAAGGGTCGTGATCCCTTTTACAATAAAGGAAACTATCATAAAAAGCTTACAATTGGGTAGAACAACCCAAAAACCAGACTGGTCAAATACAACAACCAATCCAAAAAAATAGGAAAAGAACAACAACAACAAATAGACTAAACCAAAGTTGAATATACTTTATTTTGAATTTAATAAGTAGTATTATTCATTTTCTATTTAAATTATGACTAAACTCTTGATTGATAAGCTAATTGAAAAACATCTATAGCTTTCAAAGCGGTATCACATTTTCCGATAGAAATGTGTCACATTCTATTCTTCACACATAGTTATAGAAGGATTAATAAAATAAAAAAATAAATTTCACGAAGTTTTGACCAAGTTAAGTTGGTCAGACATACAAGTTTTTATATTTTTTTAAAGGTGTAATAAAAAATTCATAGTTAATTGTTTACATGGAAAAAAATACAAAAAAATATGCATCACGTAGGGACATGAGTCCTACTTATATGTAAGAATTATTATAAAAAATATTCTCATTTTATTGTGGTTACCTTGGTCGGGAATAGAACACCTACTAATTTTTTTCCCTAAAATTTAGAATCTTGCTGCATTTAAATTTCAAATTTTCACCATATATATATTTAAAAAAACCTAGTTGTTTAGAAGCCCATTCAATTTTCTACAAATTGTATTCTTCCACATATTTTTAAAATAATATAGATAATTTATTCAAATTTTTACTTCAAGTTGCCTAACTCTAATTTTTCTAAACTTTTTGCCACTTAAGCAGCTATTTTTTCCATGATGATCCTGCACATACCAAAAAGAGAAACATTTAAATTAGAAGAGGGAGTATCCCCTCTAGAATAACTTACAAGAGGAATAGCAAATGCTTTTGGAGAAGCATCCAAATCCAAGGCTGAAGCATGATTATTTGAAGATTAAACTACCCTATCCAAAATGGGGGCAACATGGGTCTCTAAGGAAGTTGCACACTTAGTAAGAAGTTGTCTTGTCCAAAAATAGTGCATCAAAAGCCATAAGAGAAGTTGCACCATCAACACTAATATTATTTCACTGCATTGAAGGAGAAGGGGGGCTAGAATCATCATATCAAAAAGAAGAATGGAGATTAAGTGCACTATTAAATGTTCCCGGAGGAATTCTTCCACCAAGTGGAGGAAGAAACAAGATGAGAGCCATGAGGAAAATCCCAAGCCAAGTGACCAGTATCAAAACAATGTGCACAAAAAGGTGTAGTGCCCCTCCATTCTCATAGTGGATGTGCAGGAAGTTTGTCTTTAGAATTTGGAGATGAAAGTAAAATAATAGAGACATTTAAAGGTATGTGCTAATGATGTTAAACAATTGATATTGTATATCATGAATTTATGGACTAAGTAAAAAGGTTAGAAAATGATTTATTATATGTGTTTAAGGATATATTTATCATGATGTGTATGTTCAGATATGACCATTACTACGATGTATGTTATTGACATATTGATGTGATGAAGGTGTTTTGTTACCTTTGGGGTTTTCACTTGATTCTAATATATTATTATTGTGTTGTCATATTATTATGATTTTGATTATGGTTATCTTTATTATTATAAAATATACTGATTTGTGTTCAAGTTTTGTGGTTGCAAGATGGGGCATGAACTTCTATTAGTGTTTTGGTGAGTATGATGCATATTTTTATGTTATTGTTATTATGCAGAGATTTACTTGGATAATTGAGTGATACAGTAGTATGTTTGTTAGGATAAGTGGAAAGGGCGGCATCGTACCATTGGACGTATGAGAGACATACGAGAATGAGATACGATTGCTAGAGCTTCTTTCTTATTTTGGTAGTTTTCTTGGGATGTTTAGTGTCAGCCATTTGTTATTTCTATTCTGTTGTTTGCTTGTTTGTGGGGCCTAGTGTTGTCTCCTAGCACGGAGGGAGTGGGCCTCAGGGTTCCACATGGTAGGGTGGTATTTCTGAACCATCCATTGGGATTTAGGTGGTGCAATTTGTGCGCAACATGGAGAGTCTTTCCTTTTGCTTCATTCTATAATTGAATTTATGTGTAGGTGATATTTTCATAAAAAGACTATGTTTAGTGTATCTTATACATATGTACCTCTTAGATTAATGAATCATGTTCATGATAGCATTCTTGTATAGGAAAAGTAAGTGAATTGATACAATCTTGATTATACACATTTATACTATTGTTTAGTATGTAATAGAGAGGTTTAATGTAGAAATATTGTATTTATAATGCATGAGTTTAATTAAGTAGTAGATATGATATATCTTTATGTACTTATTTTATAACATTGATTAAGAATAGATTTGTATTGGCATAGTGTTAGATGTGGTTGAAAATAATTTTGATATGTTAGCATATATAATTTGATGTATGAGATTAATTTACATTCAAGTGTTAATAAAATATGGTCATAGTGTATCAAATATGTTTTAGACTTAATTAGTGTAGGTGTATCTTAGTAGCGACGTTAAGGGACCATGGTGGATAGGTGTGCAAATGGGTTATGTTCAATATTACTTTTAAGTTATAATGTAATTATAATATCATGTTATGTAATGATGTCATTCATATTAATTGGTTGAGTTGCATTAGTTAGTGTTACTTTAGTTTTTTTTTTCTTTTAAAAAATAAAAAATAAAAAAAATTTGCGTGGTGTTGATGGTCTTTTGTGTTAATCCACTTGGTCCCTTAGCGGGGTGTTACATCTGGTATCAGAGCCAATGTTGCAGCACTGAGATCTTTGGTTAATATTGTTGTCCATGCCTTGTTATAGTAACTTTTCTTATGCATGTGTTGATGAATGTTTGATGTGTGACTAAAAATTCATAGGAACCCTTGTGTTAGATATTTTGTTTTAATCTATACATTTAGTTGAGATGTTAGATAGAGGATTATACACTTTGTGTATTCTCTTGTTAGGTGTGATTCCTTATATGTTTGTAACTATTGTTTTTTTCTTTTTTCTTTTTTTCTTGTGTAACCTTGTTTCATTTCTATGACTTTTAGTTCCTTAAAAGTGTAAATTTAATCTTGGGATGTATTGGTGTGTTTAGATTAATTATTTAACAAGTTGGCATGTAAATTATCTTTGTTTGACTAAATGTGCATTATGATAAGATGTTATTTGGTGTAATTAGGTTTCTTATGTGGTTTTATGCAATTGCTTAAGAGTATATGTTATGTAATTAATAGGGAAGTCCTGACTTGAGTATGTCATCCATTCGTGTGTTTTCTATGTTTTGTAGGAGTGTTTACACCTATATGATGTTTAGTGCGTTTTCATAATGTTAAGAATATATTGCATGTAAAATGGTTCTTAGAATAGATTAAGGAAAATATGTAGGTAGTTTATAAATGAATTATTATTGATCTTTTGTGATTGCAATAATACATGTTAAGTGATGTAATGGAATTTTAACGTTGTTTTTTTAGCTATGTTTATAAATGAAAAAGTTGTCTATGAGTGGTACTTAAAATTTGGGTAGAAGGTATGAATTATTTTTCCTTTGTATACATGTTTTGTTTGGAAATGTTGCATTTGCAAATTGCTTGCATTGAATTAAGTTATCTTGTTTCTTCTTCATCCTAACCCACATACAGTTAATAAAATAAATAAATAAATAGTATTAAACAACATTATGATAGAAAATTATGTAGGTCTTAAACTTGTATGCTTAAACCTTGACTATGAATCAAAGAAATAATATTTGAATTTACTTGAGTGGTGGACTATATATTCTCTTGAAATTGTACTCCTTATTTATGATTAATGCATAAAAGATAAATTATGAATGAGACTGAGTGTAGTTGCTAGGTATTTAATCTATGTATTTGGAAATAAATTTATGTGAATAAATTTGCATCATATGATACGATATGTTTTTATTGGAAATGACTACTTTTGTGGAATAAATAAGATGCTAGTGCATATAACTAAATTTCTATTTTGAAAAATTATGATGATTGTATTGGTATTTGGACACCTTGGTTGTTTTGTATAGTTGAAACCTATAACACAATGTCTCTCCTTTCTTACTTTTGTATAAATAGAAAATATTTATCCATTGGATGTCTTGCATGTCAATTTATTATGTGGGGTAACATGTGAAACAATTAAGCTTAGGTATCAGATATGGATGTTTGAGTAGGCATAATCACTATGCAAATATTTAGTGTTACTTGTATTGGTCTGAGATAAAGTTTGAGAGAATGTGGGATTGTGTTTTGAAAAAAAAAAAACAAATATGTGATGTCTTTTTGTTATGTGAAAATTTGAATAACTTGTGTATAACTAGTTGAACTCCAGATACACGAATAATGGTGTGGAAGTATTAATGATTCTTAGATGCATTTAAAAATTCATGCTACTTATGTAAAATTCTTAGTGTGGAGGAAAAATCAGTTTGCATATGCATAGGTTATAAGGATAAAATGTTATGTCAAATGAATAAAAGTGAATGCAAACTTGTTTAGTGGAGTTGATAAGTGTTCATGATAATCTTGACATTAATATATCAGCATCATGTGATATATGGAAAAGAGTGGAGTGAGAGAAAAGATGATAAAGGGTTATTGACATATGTAATGATATGAATCACATGGATTATGGAAGTAAATGTTCTCATGGAATTGTGTATGCAATTTTATCCCTTGTAAATGTGAGAAACCAGTAACTGTGCATTGGTTGAGTGTTGTAAATACCCCGTACTTACTTTGTGTGCCCATGGGATGGTGATGCTGTGTACCCATCCATGGAGAAAATTGTGTATTTGTTGGTGTGGGATTAACCATACCTTTATGTGTTTTTGTATGTTTGTTACCTGATTGAGGGCCAACCCACGTGTGGTTGAAATTTATATATGAGTAGCTAAAAGATAGTTTCATAGATTCTTTTCTTTTGGTTCTCCAGTCCCTCAATCCGTGAAGGGGTAGTAACAACCACAAAGTTCCTTGGGTGGAGTGTGCAGCGTACGCATAATGCGACGCAGAGCAGTCTTAGCTCAACCGATCCCGAGGCAATGTACTCACTACTTCCCCTTATGATGGATCAAGGTACTTGATCCATATGTGTGAGCCTAATCCCCACAGTTTTGAGTATAGCAGCATTGGTTTGTTAGTATTTGTCTGGCCGTCCATAGGGACGTTGAGCTGACATTAGCGAGTCAACCTCATCTGTATGAGAGGTGAAGCTCGAGTAGCCCCATATTGATATACTTATATATGCATTATATATACTGTATTTGCACATGTTTCGACATGATGCAATGGATACGATGCCACACCCCACTGATGTTCCGACATAGTGCTGGTGATGATGCCGTGTTGCTGATGGTAGCGAGCTAGGCTCGAGGACACGATGCCACGTGCATAGACACGTGAAGGTGCACTATGAGATTGTGTTATGATAGCCTACTTGTGTGATGAGCGTAATGGGGCCTCACACACTTGTAGGGGGAATACTCGTGTTTTCTTTCGACATTGTTTGGGTCGGTTAGCATATGGGTATGTCCTAGCCATGTATACCTCTGGCTACGGCGAGTACCTGCGTGTGCCTTCTCCACGAGGTATCGCTATGCGGGGTGTGTCTAACACGTGCCTATTTTTGTGGAGCCACAGACACACTGCCATACGGCATACGACTAGTGTGTGCCTTCTCCGGCTGGTGTATGACCATGCCGCACTGAGATGCGATGTGGGATGGGGGCCGAGGTGCACATCCCATGCGGATAGTCAAGGATTGCGAGGGCCACTTGGCTAGTCCATGCCGCGTGACGACGCGAAGCGGGGTGTAGCCGAGGAGCACACTCTGGGACATGTGGATGGCGTGCTCACTCCGCACCACATGGGGGCTATTGTATAGCCGAACGTTGTTCCCTCCTTCCTCGTTTGGTGGCTAGTATCTAGTCACGCAATGTTGTATAGTGCAATTTATAAGATTGTGAACTTTCTTTATAATTATTGATGATTTTCTAGTGATTGTGAAGGCTGACACCTTGTTTATAGTTGATTGTGATGGTTTAGCCACACCTTGTGATCTTATTTTCTCGTAGCCCTTGTGGTTACATTTGATTTAGTGTTGAAATTATGCACATTAATTTTTTTATTGTTGAAATTGAATTTTTATTTTCTTTTATTTATGACTTTGGTGGCTAAACTAATTTATCCTTATTGTTTTCGATGTCAATCATTTGTCGTATTGTGATTCCTCTCCAAGGATGTATGAAACAAACTTGGTGAGTGTATACGAGGAAGTAGACGCAGGGAACCATGAGGATGGGGGTATGTGAGGCTGTTACACAACTAAGACCCACTACCCACCTATGTGTGATGACTATCTCTTGGAGGTTAACCACCTTATACAACAAGAGGTAGGTCATTGTAGTCTTGTATGGATGGTCTCACCATGTGAGTGTGGCCTAACACCATCAAGCTACTGAGTGTGAGGTATGGATTATGTGAGATGGATATTGGCTCTTGACTCATAGATTATGTATCATGGATTAGTATGCTGCTTTTCGGTGTCCAGATGGACCCTTGTGTAGCCTTGTGATGTACTTTTCCCGGTGATGTGATTGTGTATGTATGTGTTAGATGTATGTTTCTTATGTGTTGTTGCTTATTGATGTAAAAGAGGGATAACCATGCTATGTTAAATGTGAATGTATTGTCAATCTATGGTATTAAATAGAATGGATGTTCTTGAAATCATAAATTGTAATTGAAAATAAGTTTCTAAAACAGGAGACAATGTGTATTTTTGAATTAAAAAATAAAAAATAAAAAAAAATAATAATAATTATGTTCATCCCTTGCATAAGATTATGGAGATTTTTGTAAATTAGGAATGAAAAAAAAAAAGAGTTAATTGGAGTGCTTGCTATATTTGTTAGTATAAAATCAAGTATCATACTATAAGAGATGTAAAAATTTCTAAGTAAATGTAGATAGAAAAGTATTACTTTCTAATGTGTAGTTAGATAGTGATTTTCATTGAAAATATTCAGAAAGAGGATGTACATCAATTATAGAATAGAAAATTTTTGGTACTAATGTCTTATGTTTCCACCCTAGTCTGTGACTTCCAGGAGTAAGTCAAGTTTTAGGGGGGGAGGATGTAGTGCCCCTCCATTCTCATAGTGGATGTGCAAGAAGTTTGTCTTTAGAATTTGGAGATGAAAGTAAAATAATAGAGACATTTAAAGGTATGTGCTAATGATGTTAAACAATTGATATTGTATATCATGAATTTATGGACTAAGTAAAAAGGTTAGAAAATGATTTATTATGTGTTTAAGGATATATTTATCATGATGTGTATCTTCAGATATGACCATTACTACGATGTATGTTATTGATATATTGATGTGATGAAGGTGTTTTGTTACCTTTGGGGTTTTCACTTGATTCTAATATATTATTATTGTGTTGTCATATTATTATGATTTTGATTATGGTTATCTTTATTATTATAAAATATACTGATTTGTGTTCAAGTTTTGTGGTTGCAAGATGGGGCATGAACTTCTATTAGTGTTTTGGTGAGTATGATGCATATTTTTATGTTATTATTATTATGCAGAGATTTACTTGGATAATTGAGTGATACAGTAGTATGTTTGTTAGGATAAGTGGAAAGGGCGGCATCGTACCATTGGACGTATGAGAGACATACGAGAATGAGATACGATTGCTAGAGCTTCTTTCTTAGTGCTTCGGCTATTATGCACATGTGCTCTAATTTGTATGTTTAAGTGAACAGGTACTAGGCTACGTCTCTACCTAAATTAGTAGGTCTGAGCGTGCCTCTAATCCCAATGGTGGTTGAGGAGATAACATCTAGGCCCAAATTATAACCTAACCCTAGCCATTGTTTTTAATTAGAGACAATTGATAAAGAATATGTTAACTTTTTGGGTTGTCATGAGACAATGTCCGATCTTCTTTACCCTATGTTTGGAGTGTTGCATTTATTCGATTGTTTCTTATGTGATATGTGACTGTTTGATTTTGTTGTCTAACCTTAGTTTTGGATCCCAACCTATTGGTGTTAAACCCCGTGGTTAGTTGTGTTGTTATGATCATGATTAGTGTTATTTATCTTTTGATGTGAACGTTGCTCTTTCATGTGA
>VDFB02230049.1:0-12054 GCA_007258455.2 Sequoia sempervirens
GATAGTTCAGAAAATATATCCTCTATAGAAACTTTTCATAAGTAGCATGGGGGATGTCTCTTGGTTATGGGGGTTCACCTCTTGAATATGTTGTTTCATATTAGGGGACAGCATTTGATAATTTTTTACTAGTCAATGACATGTCATTATTTAATATCTCTTCATCCCAATTTCCTCTCATCATCTCTACTTTGTCATTAGCTTGTTCCTTGAGCAATGTCCTTGATTCATCATCTCCTTTGTTTTCCTTCTCTTCCTAAGATTCTATCCTCTCCATCATTTTCATATTCTTGTTTACCAAACTATCCCCATAGTTGTCGATAAAACTCAGAGGTCTCAATATTGAAATAGGGGCTATTAAACCCTTAAGCCCTTCATTTGTGGTAACAATCATAAGGTTTGATAGATTGATTTTGTAACATGGTCCTCTAGTTAGAAATTCTACTAGCAGAGCACTACAACTCCCACGCCTTTGGTTTGCTAACTCTTTGAATTCATCATATTCCTTTATCCATTATGTCATTATAGCTAGGTTTTATTTTGCTTCTCTTATCTAGGCTAACAAACACTCTAATGTACCTTCCAAGGTATGGGGCACTATTTGTTGCTTTGAATTTGAATTCTCCAAACTTCTAGTAGTAGCCCTCATGGCATGTTTAACATTCTCAACAACAACCCTATTGGTGTGCCCAAAATTCTCAGTAGTAGCTCTCCTAGCATGGTCTAATGAGGCTTCCCTAGCCTTTTCTATCCTCTTGTATCTTTCCTCCCTCTCTTGGATCTGTCTCTTGCTCCTTTCTTCCTCATTGCTCAACTCTATTGTCATCTCAATCTATTTAAAAATATCTTTTTGCTTGTTGCTACTCCCTTTGCAATCGGTGGTTTGATTTGAAATTTCATTAATCCTTTTATCTGTTTCTAATGGCTCAAATTAGATGTTCCTCAAAGGTTGGATCTTTTCAAGATTCTTTTTGGATTCCCACCTTGTCCAATTGCTATCCCCTAGGTGCCTAACCCTCTCATGAGGCTAAAACCTTAGGGAATTTGTCGCAAATCCTAAAAATTGGTTCTTTCCTAACTATAACCTTTTGTCCTTGATTTATTTATTTCTGCAAATGGTTTATTCTCTGTTCTTATTTTCCTCTTACCATTCTACTAGGGTCTCGACAATGGAACTAAATGCTGGTAGAAATGAGCATAGTGTTGGAGCTCAATTTTGTGTTGTCCTTTTTCACTCTAGTTCCCCCCTATGCTTATGCCTATGTAGTATGATCACTCATTAATAATTGATCTTAGATATTCTACGTGGGTCATCATGTTGTGTTGTGCTCTTGGCTTGTGGTTTTCCTTTCTCTTTGCCTTGGTCAAGTACACAAATCAATAATAAAAAATTGGTTAAGTCAAACATGATCTAAGGTGCAAGGAAGGTGGGCAACATGAAGGAAAGAAGTAAGAGGTATGTGTTGGACCTAAGGTCTAAGGCCAGACAAAGGGTGGAGTTTGGCATGGTAGACAATTTGTTTGACCCTTGATGACTTACCTATGGTTTGTTGGGGGTTTGATAATTTTAAGGCCAAAGTATGAAGACTATTGGCATGTGGTGGAGGTTCTTGATAGTGTAATGTCACTGTTTTCTAGCTCGCCTAAATAATATTGATATTTTTAATTATTTAATGGTGCCTGGAAAAAGTATGAATATAAAGGTAATATTAAATGATTAAATATTATGGCATTATTAAGTGACAATGTGAAATATTAAAAGGTTTTATTAATAGTCACTTTATAATATTGTGTTAAGTGATTTAGGTGGGAAAACCCTAAAAAGGAAAAAAGGGCAATATAAAAAGGATTGGAGAGCTCATTCTCTCATATTCTGGATTATTATTTTAGTTGGGGTTTGAAGTTTGAAGGAGCTCTTTGGAGTTCGAAGCCCTAGGTGGTTTTCCTATGGGTTCCAGTTTCGGTGGTGAAAGATTCCTCCTTAGTTGGCGTTGGCGGATTCATCCAAGATTCGCACTTGCACGATAAGGCAAATTTATGAATCTCCTTCGGAGATAAATTTGAAGATTAGTGGTTGAAATCTGCTTGTCTGAGAAGCAAGGGTTTATAATATTCGGAGTTTATTGATAGGGAGTTTCTCTGGTGCTATTTATTTTATATCTACATTTATATTATTCCTTGACTCGCATTTGGTAAATTTTATGCATTTTTATCTGGTTGCCATTAATCACATTATTCCCTTAAGTGTGGAAGATAAGGGCAAAGTTTGTGCAAAAAAAGACAAGAAGAGGTGACGAGGACTTGAAGCTCCAAATAAGCCATCTCAAAAAGAATCGAACCCTATAAGAGGGTCAGGTCTTGCTTAGGTGCTTGTTCCAAGTTGTTGAGCGTCGAACCCAAGAAGAAAGCCAATATGTTTCTATAATGATTGCATATTCATTTCTGTTCTGAATATGAGGTGGTATATTATATGAATTGAAGATTTGCAATATATAATTGCCATTGTCAACCCAACATCTATTCTACATAAGTTGTGGGTATGTTGAGAGGACGTGAGCCTCATTCTGGAAGGCGTGATGTTCTCTGAAGGAAACGATTTAGTTAACACATTCTGTGCAAGTATTAACCATTTGGGAATGTGTGAAGAAGGAAAATCATTACCTCAATCCAATTCACAGTATTTCTGAAGCATTCTTGAGTTCTTGTGAGGGTCAATTTAAGTCATACATAACTGGCGTGATTTTCCCTGAAGAGGACGACCCTATCTCAGTTCTTTGTACTCTTTGTGACGGCTTCCTGAGGGTCTGTAACATGGAATCGACCCTAGCATTAGTGGCGTGAGACTCAGATTTGTGAGTTGCTATATTTGGCAAGGTCGTGGTCTCTCTTTCCCAGTCGCAACACCTTGTATGGAGGACGAAATGGACTTTGGGTTTGATCTGGGCGCATAAGAATCCATTCTCATCGATCCTCTCTTCACCTGGAGCCTCTTGCCTGCAGTTCGATGCCATTTATCATCTGGCTGTGCGTTTTACCAGGTCTGGTTGAAAATACTGCCTTAGCATCATTTATATGATCTTGTTCTAGCATTGTATTGGCTGAAAAAAGTCTGCTATGAATTGTTGAACATTTCTGTGTAATCTGTATAAGTTGATTAGTCATTTAGCACTCAGAAATTGATGTAAGTGGGTGTATTATTGCTCTGTCCTGGTGCTAATCTGTAATCAGTCTTAACGCTGTCATATCAGGGACTATAAGCAATATAAGATCACTTTAACACCCCATTTGGTGTAGTTTCAATCTGAGTGTGAATGTGATGCTAAATTGAATTGTTTAGATAATGCAGTTATCTCTGTCTATCATGCACTGTGAGATGTTAGAGAAAATAAGTGTCTGAGTTGTTCTTCATATCTGCATGTCATTACCTTGAGTTTAGTATTTCTTTAATGCAATGCAATATTGGAAGTTTGATAAAATGTTCAATCTATCAAACTGAAAACAATCGAAAAATGACACACCATCCAGGAAGGCCTCTTATAGATAGGCATGAAATCATTGACAAAATTGAAGAAGGCATGGTGTGAACATAATAAAAGGTGGCTGGAGGAAAGGAAGGAGACTAAGGCATATGTTGGGCCTGAAGCCCAATCCCCCAACAAGGAGAGTGTAGCGGGGGTGTGAAGATTTTAGTGCTGCCTCCTCATGCGGCAGGCATCAAGTTCGATCCTCTACAGAATGCAACGAGTGACTAAGTTTGAGAATGAAAAGGGTGTGTGGGAAAGCTACAGTAAACCCTAAAACATGCCATCTTTTGCACCTAGCTCTTTTGCAACACCATTTATGTGCATCCACATTTGCATCTACCTTGTTTTCGAACCATGGAGCCTTGTAAGGAGATTTTAATGCTGGTTGGTGTGGATCCGAGGAAGAAAATCTGCACCCAGGTCCTATTTATTATCTGCAGAACCTTTTTTTGTCACGTAGCACCTCCAGGATGCAACTTTAGTGGATTTTCGTGGGTGATTTCACATGTCTCTTACACTCAAACCTACAAATTGTCAATGCAAGTGTATGGTGTGGGTTAGGGGAGTGTTCTTCCACGTTTTCTATCAATCAAATCAGATTTGCAGAGGACACTTATCAGCTGTGCGTTGGCGGAGGTCGTGGCTAGGGTTTCCTATGTGGCATGACTTTCTCACATTCTATAGACCTTGTCGTGGGCATATCTGCCTTGGTTGCCATATTTTGAGGAGAGCATTTTTGGAGAGAGGAGCATAGCAGAGAGAACTTATGCAACAAAACCAGAGGGTTCATAGTTTCTAGTTCTGGGTATAGCTATTTTTGCATTTTAATGATTTGGGTTTATCCCAAATTTGTAATAGCACTTGTAACTATTGTAGATTAAGTGATTAAAGGTGGATTTGACCTTGACGTGTGTCTCCATGTGCATGGTGTTCATTTCTTGATGTGTTTCTGATTAGTTAGTCAGCCATACGATTGCAAAATTCTTGTAAAATTTTGGCAAGTTATCTTCTCAGAACAATAATGGAAGTGTATGGGCATGTTCATGGATTACTAAGTAAACTCATTTAATATTCTGCAACTATTTGTTGTTTTTTTGAATGTACATGTAGAGTCCAGCTTGCTTGAGCATTTTGGAAAACCTAGTCTTTTGTAGTGTGTTGATTAATGCATCACCTTGGTGTGTTGATTAGTACATATTTTGTATGAACCTAGAGACTTAGTTGCCTAGTTGGATTAAGACACCGGTTTGTTACTAGTTTTCTCTCCCCACCATCCTCAACAGACTAAAAAAACTAATTAATTTAAACATCTTTCATTTTATGAGTTTGTGTGTTCTGTTGCCATGTTTGAATGTCTGTAGCAACTTAAAGGGGTTACTATTAAATACATTCATTGTGGCAGATTATCTATTTAATAAGGTGCTCATCCTTACATATCCAAACTAACACATAAGTATAATGTGACATTTGAATTGGGATACACTGTGCATTGGGTAAGATTGCTGTATTCAGTCTTTTAATCATCATCCAGCACCTCAGGGAAACCCTCTTGGTATTGCAGAACCAGAAGTGAAGGAGATCTTACCTACCTCAACCATTGGTCCTTAGTTGCCCAACTTGAAGATAGGTTTGTGGTGATCATTCTAGATTTGACACCCTTGGAACTTGGGAGATTATCAGGCCTTAGGGATTTGTGGTCTACAATTTAGATCACCAACACGTAGATTGGAGTTTTGAGCTTGAGTTACATGAGAGTTGCATTTATGCCCTAGTAATAGGGATAAGAGGAGGTTTACTGAATGTGTGGTGGATTATAGAAGGATGTGGTAGAATATGGCATATAGAAATAAATAAAATATACATATATGATGTCTATTATTTTAACTTATAGTACATATACATCTTATATTAGACTTCATTAGTCTCTATTGCAACCTTCTTCTTAATCACACATCATATCTTTTCCTTTCTATACTTCTCCACATCACTATATCTATGCACTCCAATTCATGTCAATCTATCCTTCTTTCTATCTATATTCTCATGCTATTCCATGCTATCTATCTCCTTTTTCTACTTATCTTGCTCGTTAATTTTAGATCAGATTTAACAGAAAAAACAGAAAAGTAAACACAGAACAAGGAACATAGAGATTTTATCCTGGGAAAACCCTTCTTCTCAAGGGAGAAAAACCCAACAACATGTTAATAAAAGATCAGGTATAATAGTGCAGAAACAGCACTTGAGATCAAGCCAAAAATGGCAGAATACAATAACATAAGCCAGCATTGTAGGTAGTGCAAATTCCTGAGCAGAAATAAATCTCCTTCTTGAGAGTGAATCTTCTTCTTGGACACACAGAATGGAATGAATTGAATTGATCATCGAATGAGGAGAATCTCTTCTCTTATTTATACAATTCCAAGTGTTATACTCCACTTGAGCCGACCCAGTAAAAAATAAATGTTTATAATTTTCTGTCTTGACTTCTGGCCGACTGAGGTAATACCTCCCGAAGCTATGAACATCAACCTCCTCTGTAGCTAGGGAGGTATAGAAAGCTCCTCGAAGTCACACTCAAGGGTATCATGTTCGCCATGGACTCTCAACATGACGCCCAAACAGGCTGGCCACCCACTGTGGGAAGTTCAACCCCGGGCCTCGTAGGGATGATTTGTAACAAGGGCTTTCACCTCATATTTCTCTGTCTCAAAGAAATATACACTACAAGGGCTTTCACCTCATATTTCTCCGTCTCAGAGAAATATACACTAGAAGGGCTTTCACCTCATAGTTCTTCGTCTCAAAGAAATATATGCTACAAGGGCTTTCACCTCATATTTCTCCGTCTCAGAGAAATATACACTATGATAGATCAGTCCATCGTTCTTGTCCATTCTCCTGACATAGGGAGAATATCTTGATGATACTGTGACTCCCTTTGGAGTTGGATTGCTTTCCTCAGCACCATTTCTGATCCTGCCATACTTAACCTGATTTGAGTAGATTCTTCAGAACTACTCTCTCCACCATTGCGAGAACCCTGCCTCGACTTCCTTCACTGAGCTGATCCATCCTTTTGATACAAAACCTTCCATGCTACTTGATCGGGTTCAAGCTACTCAGATTTCTCATCCAAGTGCCACCACAAACACCTTTTTCACACCTTTTGCAGTACTAACTCCCAATTGAACTCAGCTCCAAGTACCCGTATCAACCTCCTGACCTCCTCGTCCAAGATTGCTTGCAATGCTTGCCTTAGTGGAACAGTTTTCATCACACACTTCCGGTACTACTCCTAACAGCACCTCCAATTGACTTGCAAGAGTCCAACCCTCCTTCCTTCACTCCAGGACTTAGTCCTCCTTGACCTCATCCCAGATCACCCTATTCTGAATAGGTTTGCGATGCTACCAATGTCAAAACAAGGTTGACTGCCTTGTGCAATTCCTTTCTCTACAACTGAAAAAGGCCTTTCAAAGACTTAGCACCTGGCCTTGCAACATTGCAACCCACTTAGCTGACACCTTCACTTCTTGTCATTGAGTCACTCCAATTCCTCGTGTCATAGGATTCCATGGGATCGCCCTATGTCCATTCATATCCAAAAACACTTCCATCATGAGTGCAACTCAACTTACACCTGCTGATCCACTTGCTCTATTACGTGAATCCCTAGGTACTTGGCCTCTTCATTCCCATCTCCAAGATGGTTCTGGAAGCCTCTACCCATATACTGCGGTTCTGGAAGCCTCTGCCCATAGGAAATTCTGCAACCTCAGATCATGGATCATAGCCTTCGTTGCCTCTCCTATAGACTTGTTCTTTCTTACAACAACTCCATTTTGCTGAACACATAACTCCCTCTTGATCCCTGCCTCAATACAAAGATTACAAAAATCCTGCAGAAGTGAGCTCCCCTCCATTGACTGATCTTAGAACCTTAATCCTCTTCCCGGACATGTACTCAACTCGTGCTTTGAATTCTTGGAATCCATCAAGAACTTCCTTAGATTGTTTACAATATTGTCAAGGATGATTGCAACTATTGCCAATTTTCACTAACAACAGATTGTCCTCATAGAGAAGACAATGGAGATAGTAAATTCTGACTTGTAGAGCATCACTAAATGACCAATACAAAATTATCATGTACTAATGTAATTATAAATGCTGAGCTAACTGTCCTAGGCATGCTTGTAACCCACAGCCTAATGAAGATGCAATTGTGACTAATAGATGCAAATATACACAGTGAAATAATGAACCTGCTATGGTTGCTCTGGGTAAACAATGACATCTTGCCCCCAGCCCGCATAGACTTTCAGATATGATCCTTAGTCTGATCGATCTTTATCCAAGACAAGTTGGTGACTTTGTTAGGGGCTTCTCACTTCTTACATTAAAAGGGAGCTCTTATCTTCCTTTAAAGTCTTTATCCTTGAGTCTGCAAATAGGTCTTCCCCGTTGTCTACTTCCTTATTTATTGACACATGATCATAGGAATCAATAAAGTTGTTCCCTTTAACTGAGAATTTTCTTCATCAACAGTGCTGCTGAATAGTTGTGAACACCATGGGTTACATTCAACTCCAGTGTGTAATGCCAAATTCACAGGAAGCATGAAGAAGGATGCCACAACTTCATTAAAGTCTGATCTGGAACACTTGTTAGAGACTTGCAACCAGTCACTTAAATCTGCTGTTACAATCTAATCTGGTGCGCTGGTCATAGACCTGTAATCTGTCATTTGATGGCTCTAGAATAGTGCACTGGATCCCAACCATAGATGATGCACTTTATGCCTCCAATGACACTTGCAATGGGCCACATAACAGTGTGAAATCACTGTTTAAATAAACAACTGTATCACTTGATATGCTGCCACATGTCAACAAATGTAATCATCAGATAAACCACTTTCAAACTGAATCAAACTATCTCATTCCGAGTCATCAATGTGACTCCTGTTAACTTCATAAAAACTGTCTTTTAACCCATGTAAGATCAATACAATGTATGCACTATAAAACCAAGGTTTTGACATCACAAGCTATGCACAAAATGTATTATAACTGACCACACATGCATTGAGACCATACAACAAATACAAGATAGACCCCATCTTCACCCTCTGACTTAGATGCCCTTCTCTTGGTGCACCCTGGCTCTACTCTGCTAGACCCTAGTGAAGCTGTTCTTCGCAGTACCCTACTACTGTTCTGACTAACTCGGAGGGCAAGATGCTCCTATCATGACAGTGACAGGAACTCAATTAACCAATAGCTGCATATTTCCAAACATACACTTTCTTCATTTCCCCTGAAGACGTTAGCAGCATACAGGAAGTAGAATAGAAAGAAGTCAAGACCTGTTTGTCTGCTTCTAAAAGCGGCTATTTTGTCTTTTATCCATAATGCTACCCGCAATGTTCATTTGACCCGATTCCCGTGCACAAAAGTCATTTGGCTAGCATAGCGTTGCATATAATTACGCCAATCATAGCAAGAAGATCAACGATGGCAACATTACAAATATTTCCCAGAATGCTCCCGTCACAGTTTGTCTCTGTCGGCGTGGATGGTTGTTGCCAGCCAAACTTGATATTTCTTTGAATATGCTTTAGACATTAATAGCCATCAATATCCTATTACAAGATTTCTCGAAATTCTCAATTAGTATAGTCTTTGGTTCAAGCTTCAAACTCCGATCTCAGGAATGATGCCTCCATAGAAGCGATAGATAGTGCAAGATGATGGTTGAGAGGCCCGACAATAACACCGATCGAGCACATATATAATAATTAACACCAATAAAAAACGTGGCCCTTATACAATATAAACCATCCAAGAATAATTGCAGTCTTGCTATGCTCGATGACAGAGTTGATAAGCATTCATCGCCATTGTCTCTTATCGCCAATGATAAAGAAGATACCCGATGTCAGGTTGCCTTGTATGTTCCAACACCAATGTCGTTTACCCAACAATGCTCAATATCATTTCAACAATGATCACACCATCACTAGAAGTTACAATATCAACCTCAATAGATTCGATCACCTATAATCTTCGGCTATATTCTATAATACAGAAACCACATCAGGGGCTACGTCCTTCAGTGGCTATGAATTTTTTGAGATATTTCCATTCTGAGGAAACCCAATGTAGAAAACCAATCCAATTCTCCGTGATGCAAAACAATCCTCCTGACCAGGATTTAATCTCCATCTTGACTTCCTTTTATACCTTTCCAATCTGCCCTTAACTTGTCTTGAGCAGCTCCTCTTAAAACTCCACTCAGATCTGAAATATGATCTTCTATAGAAGCTCACAAGTCTGCAATGGTTTCTACTCTTATCCTCTACGCAGATCTGCAATATGGTATTCAAAAGGTGCTTCCAAATCTGAACTATATCTGCCCAAGAATAAGTCTGATTTCTGCCCTAAACACAGAATTGTTCAGTTCCACACAACCTGGAATTTTGCTTAGTCAAATCTGATCAGATTTCTTGAACCTAGGTTTGATACCTTGTTAGTTTTAGATCAGATTTAACAGAAAACAGAAAAGTAAACACAAAACAATGAACACAGAGATTTTATTCTGGGAAAACCCTTCTTCTCAAGGGAGAAAAACCCAGCAACACTTTAATAAAAGATCAGGTATAATAGTGCAGAAAATTGCACTTGAGATCAAGCCAAAAAATGGCAGAATACAATAACATAAGCCAGCACTGTAGGTAGTCCGAATTCCTGAGCAGAATTAAATCTCCTTCTTGAGAGCGAATCTTCTTCTTGGACACACAGAATGAATGAAAAATGAATCAATGATAGAATGTGGAGAGTCTCTCTCCTATTTATACAAGACTAGGCGTCATACTCCACTTGAGCCGACCCAGCGCTTTGAATAAATGTTTATAATTAATATGTCTTGACTTCTGGTCGACTGGGGTAATGCCTCTTGAAGCTATAAACATCAACATTACTCGCCTGCTCATTATCTCTGTCTTTATGTTTTGTAGTATCAGGGATGTACTGTCCTTACCACCTTTCTTCCTATACACTGCTTGTTCTAGGTCGACTAGATGCACCGCACTTGATGTGGTATGTTTGCTTTCCCTATAGGGCCTTATTATATCTGCATCTAGCCTTTGGTGCCCTTTCAAGTTTTTGCTGTTAGCCTCCATTAGGCCACCTTTTTGGGTTTTCAACCTAATGGAAGATTTGTGGTTATGTCTTGCTAACAATGCATATTGAACCCAAAGCCTCCAAATTGATATTAGAGCTTCAAGATGCCATATTCTAGCATACACGTCATTTCAAGTGTTTTGTTCATAGGTTAATGCAATGCGGCTTGTCAAATTCTTAATGAAGAACTAATTGAGCTGTGCACCAAATGTTTGAATCTCAAGCCAACATCTGAAGACATTCACAAGCTTATTGGCTCTAGGGAGGTTGGTGAATAGGACTACATTGAGTTTCCTTGCTTACATCTTATTGCTAACATCTAAGACGTGTCCTACATGTTTCCATATGCGTTGAGCATTGCACCATCTTACCAGTTGGTGCATAACATCTTGTTTGCACTTGCTATAAAGCATCATTCATTCTACATTGGAAGTTAAGTGAGAGATCATCAGAGTTTGGTAGTGGATCATGATTATTAAAGATTTAAGAGCATCCCATTGTGTTGTAAGCCCTTGCGGCAAAGGTGGTTGATATAAGTCAGACCATGACTCATTAAAATCATTGTTCTATTCATATTTTGTGTTATTATCATTCTATTTTGTGAATCTATTGAATGCTTATTGTGTTGGCTGTGTGGTTGGATAGTTCTTAATTGAACCCTCTATCCATGACTGCATCCTTCTCTCTTGGATACCCTGACATCTTGTATGGGGTCTTTCACAATAATCAATGATGAGGGAGTGAAGATGGATGATGCAAATTAAGGTCAGCAATTGTGTTCAGCCTATCTGTTATGTTCTTTGGTGATGGATTTTCCTTTCTCATTGCTATTTGTAAGTTTGAGTGCATGGATTTTTCTTCTTAAAATTTTATAATTTACCCTTTTTGGGTCCACCACCCTTGTTAGCTAGCTGCTTTCATTGGTATGCTTTTAGTGCTAGCTTGTAGCTTCATTTCGCTATATGATGTTTCTTCTAGCTATAATTTCAAGGCCCATTGATGAATTTGGGTCATCTGTGGACATTTATATAATTTCTCTTTATGTCACTGAAATGGGCTGAACTCACTGCAGTTTGCTTGCTTATCCTTGAATGGGCTGAGTTTCATTAGCTTTATGTTCACCTACTCTCTACAATCACCACCTTAAACTGGGTCATCTCTAGCTGTGCTTGATTTGTCAGCTGTCACCCTAAGTTGAAAATATGACCTTTAGTGTGGAATTCACTATTAAAGTTTTTTGGTATTTGGTATTCAGCACAAGGACAAAGCTATAGAAAAAAAAATCTTTACAGTGTAAGAATATCGTTAACCCTAAACTAGAGCACCTTTCCTACCACCATAAG
>VDFB02230051.1:0-11360 GCA_007258455.2 Sequoia sempervirens
GAACCAACTACGAAAGAAAAACAACAAGATCAACAATGCTTTTAATCAGGATATAGATCACGAAACTGATTTTGGACGATCCCAAACCAACAACACAAACTGTCTAGATGGTTTGAACCCAAACTTTATCAAAGGTCTCAAAAGAGGGGCAGAATGGGAATGGAATTTCCTTCCATTGTTGGAGAGAGTAAACTCATCCAAAAGGCTTTCAATCATTGCATCAAGTTTTTTTTTTAACCTTGAATAATATTGTTAATACATGTATATAATATTATTTTTTATATTGATAAAAATCACTTTTGAAAGGGTCTAGTGTTATGATTGAAATCAATTATAAAGTTGGACCAAACCCTATTTAACCTCCCATCATTCTAGTGTTATGATTGAAATCAATTATAAAATATTAACATAAATTTTATTGAAAAACTAAATTTTATTTTAATACTACTATTAGAAATTTAATCATTGAATATAATTTTCAGCAAAAGATATATTATATATTCATTTCCAACTTCAAATGTAAGAAAATCTAATTTAAACAATATTAGTAGTGCAATCAGGATTGTTTTGGAAATAAATAGAGAATCAAAGAATACAAATTTATAGCTCTAAAATTTGAAGTATTAATTTATAAAGATTTTTTTAACAAAAATTTAAATAAATTTAAAAGCAATCTTCTTATATTTTTTAGTTTTATTTAAGAAAATATTTTTTTTGATAACAAAAGCAAGGGAAAGGGCCCCTGAACCCCAATAGGCCAATCCGCCACTAGAACTATCACCACAAAACAACAGGGTCAAAAAATAGACCAACACCCAACAACAAAACAACAACCCTAAACATAATGAAACAAGAGAAGCCAAAAGCCAAGCATATAGTAGAAGACCAAAAAACAGAGCATAGACTAACATAAATGAGAGGGCACTTAGACCCAAAAAAATACCATGGCACAATTGTTAGAAACAAGAGACACATAATTTTTTGGATCTTTTCTGTGGCCCTCGCTGGCTTTTTTGGTGGTTGTGGCTATGTCTTTTTTGTTGTTGTCATTATAGTCTTTCTGGTTAAGGTCTCTTTGACGATCTTACATTTGTAAACTTTGTGGTTTCGTGTCCTTGTAAAACCCGTTTTTTCCTCTTTCAAAAACAAGAGACACATAATTTAATAACAACTATTTAATTTTTTTTAAAGTCTTTATATAATTTAATATATTTTATGTAATAAAGTATATAATTAAGAAAAATCTTTACAAAGATCAAACATTTAATTATAAGTAATACTATTTTTATAGCTATAAAAAAATTAAATCTTTAATTATAAATAAAAATCAAAAATATTTTTTGATTAATATAAGTAAGATAGTTATTTGTTATTTTTATTTGAATTGAAATGCAAAATTACATACATTTAAATACAACAAGATTCAAGATTTATAACATATCACACCAATATGATCTATGAATTATCTAAGCAAAAATATAATAGATGTGAATTTTTCAGTTAGGAGGTAGATCTATACCACTCTAGTTAATTATCACACTCTTGAACAATTAAACAGTGAACAACAATTTTACATGTCATTTTTACTAAAAATGTTCAATAGTTATCCGAACTGGATCAAACTGTGTGAACAATTTTTCATCATTGATGTTTCAAATCACACTACAGAATAATATCCTATTTTTTATCCATGAAAATTTGCCTTGACCATTAGATCAAGTGCAATTTAAGAATAACCAAATGTAATCTTAATAACCAAAAATCTATGACCAAGTAAAAGAAGAGAATAGTTATCCTATTTTTATCAAGGGAAATTTACTTTGACCATTGAATCAAGTGCAATTTAAGAATAACCAAATGTAATCTTGATAATAGTGATCTATGACCAAGTAAAAGAAGAGAATAATTATCCAATTTTTATCAACGGAAATTTACTTTGATCATTGAATCAAGTGCAATTTAAGAATAACCAAATGTAATCTCGATAATGGAGATCTACGAGAATAGTTACCCTATTTTTATGACTGAAATTTATTTGACCATTGAATCAAGTGCAATTTAAGAATAACCAAATGTAATCTCAATAACCAGAAATCTACAACCAAATAGAAGAAGAGAATAGTTATCCTGTTTTTATGACTAAAATTTACCTTTACCATTGAATCAAGTGCAATTTAAGAATAATCAAATGTAAGAAAAAAATAAAATTATCTTATTTTTTAGATCAAAATTTATCTTGACCATTGAATCAAGTAAAATTTAACAATGTAATGTCAATAACCAACAATAACCAAAGATCTGACAATCTAATAATTATACAACAAAATAACTTAATAAAACTCGAGAATTTCTTTTATATACAGCCAAAAGTAATCTCAGCTTAATTCCATGCGAATGAGTATAACAGGTCAAATTTCAATACCAGCTGAAACATTCCATTGCATGTAAAAATAAGAAAAAGAAAACAGAGTGTAGATGCAAGGAAGACCAACCTCGGTTCATGTCACTCTCCTGACTGTTCGATGCTGCGGGATTTACTTTGAACAGATCAGTCCAACGCCTCTTACAACTCATTTTCACCCAACAATTATACCAACTTCCTTAATGCTTATTCTAATAACTCCCAATTCCTTACACAATGCACTGGTAAACATAAGCTATGAACTGTTCGCTCCCTAAACCCAAATTTATAGTGAGAGCGCAGGAGCAGGTATGGGTGTACTAGTGGTTGTGTAAAATTCCAATAAGTTTCACTGGCGTCTCGTATTGGGGGTAACAAGTTTGACCGGTTAAAATTTTACCACCCGCCTAACAAATTTGACCCCTCGAATTCCATGAAGGCATCCAATCTCCTCGGAATTAAGTGATGTTTATGATAATTTGCCACAAGAATGTTTTAAAGTCAAAGTAGGGTCAATTTTCAAGGAATTTAATTTTTTTTTTTGCAGGGGACTAGTTTCACTTCAGCTAGCCTCTTTGGACGTTGGATTGGGTCGCGAGGATACCCCTACCATTAACCAAAAAAAAAAGAATTGTTTTAGTTGAAATTTGTGTAAATGAGATATAAATTGATTATCATGAGCAAAAATTCTGTGGAGTGGAGTCCTTTGAATCTGTTGTTTTTGTTTTTTCTTTGACAACAAGGTTTGTTGGTCTTGTTGTTCCCAACTAATTTTTTACACTATATTATTTACGATTACCATAAATGATTTTTCATGAAAACAATGTGGCACAGAATGAAATTTTCTTAGAGTCATCTAAATTGGTTGTTTTTGTCTGTTTTGGACAAGAAGTTTTATTGACCTTTAACATTTTTTTTTCTAGAGTCCTTTGAATGAGTTGTTTTTGTTTTTTCTTTTGAGATGACCAGGTTTTTTGGTCTTATTCCTCATACTTATTTTTTTGCAATATATCTTTTATAAATAACCATATTGATTTTTCATAAAAATAATGTGGCACAAATACATATTTTCTAGTCCTCTAAATTGGTTGTTTTTGGTTTTACTTTTTGAAACAAGAGGGTTTGTTGGCCTTATAGCTGGTAACTAGGTTCCCGAGAATGATTTTTGTTTTTATTTTTCTCTTTCAGAGAATATGATTAGTCAAGTTCTCGTGATTCATTTTGGCACAGCAAAGCATTCGCAAATAACAATAGATGATTTGTCAAGAATACCATAAATAGTTTCTTGTAGTCTTTCATCAACAATTTAATTTTATAGAATTCAATCCAGATGCTTTTAGTCATGATAAGATGCTAAATTTTTCTTCACATATATTGGGAATGATTATAAGATAGTTGGATATTCTACTCACATGCAAACATCTAAAATTGGTTCATACATTTGAAGTCATGATAAAATGACTATACCTTTTCACATATATTGATAGTGATTATAAGATAACAAATACAAACACTTCTAAACACTTGCTGGGAGAGGAAAGAAACTATTAATATAATTCACCATGATTTTATTTTTTACTTTTAACTCTATAATTAAAAAATAGATTACAAGAGAGAAAATTTAATAAACTGGATTATATTTATGTACATTTTCTATGAAAAATATGTTTTAAAATGTTTGTTTTGTTAGTCAATTTTTCTTATTACTTATAAATTAATTTATAGATTAAATCTCAAAAAAATAAAATTATAATTACAATAATAATAAGTGTATCTATTTTCATTGAATTTCATATTGAAAGTCATTTATCAATACTTAAATTAACTCTTAAAAATATTAAAATTTTGAGAACACAAAAATATTTATAAAAAATAATTAATGGTGATAATATATATTTTATGTGTTATAGGCTTAATTTGTTTAAATTGTTTACCTTTTTTTCTAAAACCACCAATTTCACTTGTATAAAATTTAAATAGATTAAAAATTCAATCTATATTTTTATAATTTCTTATAGTATTTCTTTTTAAAAAGAAAAAATCTTTATGGAATTTGATCTTAATAAGATGATTATATAATTCTTTGCATGTATTGGTAATGATTATAATAAAACAATATTTTATTCACATATAAACACTTCTTAATAAAGGAGAAGAATAATGAGTATAATTCATGATGCTTTATTTTTTTTACCCTTTTCCTTATACTTTTAAAGAAATATATTAAGATGAAAATATTAATAAGATAGATTATGTTTATAAAAATTCTTACATTATAATTATTTTTACCATTAAAAATAATAAATGATACTTAATAATAATTTAAAAAATATAAATTGAATTTAATAATATTATATTACAATAAATAATAATTATTTAATTAAATTTAATTTTCATACTATTCAGTGTTGCAGAGGAGAAAACTACACATGACTTGTGGATTAATCTCAAAAAAAGCTCTATGAGACGAAGTCATTGGCAATCAAAATTTTGTTATGTAGGCAATTGTATAATTTGAGAATGTGTGACAATTTATCTATCATAGATCAAGAAAGTTGGCTTCACTAGGGGTGAAAGTTTAAGAAGAGGATAAGACAATAATTTTATTGTGCTCATTGCCTAAAACTTGGGAGCAATTGGTTGTGGATCTTAGTAACTTACCTCCAAGTGGGAAAATTGAAGCAAGTTCAAAACTCTGAACCTTACAGGAAGAGAGAAAATTTGCAGAAAAGTAAACAAATTCAAAAGTGGTTTCAAACACCAATTTAATCAAGTTTTTTTCCAAAGAATAGGCCACAGTTATTTATTTATCTTTGTCCAAAATTTACACATAAAAATTTTCCATGAAAAAAATTGCAAACACTCCAATTCTTTGCTTTGTTATTTTGTTTTATTTCAACCCATTCTTACTCGTCTAGAATTATTTAGCACCATGCCTCTAATTGAATATTTTTTCTAAAATTAGTTTCAGCTAAAACAATGGATCGATTCCATCTCTATTCACACCCTCCAATGACTTTCTCTCTCTTTTGAATACACCACATGCTAAGTTTTATTTGGCAGCAATTTTTATCCCAAAGAAGGTTGATTCAATCACTGTATTTTATCATTTATATTTTTTTTGTCTCTCCATTCACTTGGGTGCTAAACATGCTTACTTCTAGCCACCCAACTCTTCCACTTGTTTTTTATGTATCCTTCCAAAAGGCCATTATTTTAAAATTAATTTTTAGCTCTCCAATATGTGTTTCAAACTTTATTTTCTACCACCTGGGCTTAAGTGAATCGTCCCATTTTGGGCACTACAATTTAATGAATTGAAATTTATATATAAAGATAAACTTAAATAATCTTTTAATATCAAATTTCCTTGTCCTTTGGCATCAATAAAATGTCAATGACTTCCAAATGGAGATGCTAGACAGGAAAAATAAAACTAACAACTATTTCAAATATGACAACTAAATTAAAAGCAACCAAAACCAAAATTGAAAGTTAGAAAGTGATTTGGATATACATAGTACTTGGATGCTCTGAATTAAATAGACTTGGTAGAAAATGTTCCATGAGCGTAAAATTCATGAACATTTGGGCAAGTTTGAAACTAGAATTCTAAACTTCTCATATTCTGAAGCTTTGACCCATCAAACTTCATCATTTGCATGATTATTCTAGTGCACCAAATACTCCCAACACTCTTTCCTTATTGTGCATTTAGTGATCCATGAATCAATGATTTGATCAATATTTTCACACTCCTCCGCAAATTGATGCATCCAGTCTTGCACATCCAAAAAATCTAAAGATATACTCTACTGTCCACTTGATTCACCTTCATGATATTTATATAAATTAGCAACATTAAATATTGGAGAGATATCAACACCAACTAGAAGCTCAATATCATATGCATTTGATGAAAACTTCTATAGAACCTTGCACGGTCCAATCTTGTTCCATTTTAATTTATTATATGTTCCCTATGGGAACCTCTCCTTCCTCAAATGTTTCATTACCAAATCACCAATCTAAAAATCTTGCACTCTTCTATGTACATTAGCACATGTGCCTTATATTTGATGGCACTCTTCTCCAAATTCTCCTTCACTTCTTTGTACAATTCATGAATATACTCAAAAAAATATTTTGCTATAACATTTTTTTTTTTAAATTGGCACTATTGAGTTCAATTCATCAACTCCCCTTGCGCTATGCCCATGGACAACTTGGAATGGAATTTTTCCCACACTTCAATTTATGAGTTATTATATGCAAATTCCGCTTGTGCCAAAGTTAAATCCCATTGATTTGGTTTATACCCAACCAAACACCTCAACAAATTACCCAAGATTTGAATCACAACTTTAGTTTGGCTATTCGTTTGAGGATGGTAGGTTGAGATAAAACCCAATTGTGTTCCCATTCTATTCCACAAGGTACACACCAGAAATGACCAACAAATTTTGGGTCTCGGTTTGAAATAATACTTTTGGGAAATCCATGTTACAACCAAACTATTTCTTTGAAAAACAAATTAGCTATGTGGGAAGCATCACTACACTTCTTACATGGTAGAAAATGAGCCAATTTTGAGAATCTATCCACTACAACAAAAATTGAATCATTACCTCTTTATGTTCTTAACAAACCCAAAACAAAATCCATGTTGATACATTCCCATGGTCTCTTTGGTATTGGAAATGGTTGATATAACCCTATAGTTTGTTTTTCTCCTTTTGCATATTCACATAATCTACAACCTTACACCATTATTTTTATATCTACACTCATTCCAGGCCAATAATAACTCTCATTCATTTGTGCTAATGTTAAATTATCCACTCCAAAATGTCCACCCAAACCTCCACTATGTTTCTCTTTCAACAAATTTTCCATCAAGGAACGTTGAGGTATGCACAATCTCTTCCCTTTAAACAATAAATTTTCTTGAATAAAATACTCTAGCTATGGAGTTCTATCCACTCCCATTGGACTCTTACACACTATTCAAGCTTCTTTAAAATGAATATATTCTTCATACAACTCTCCCATGGAATCAAAACCATAAACACTTACTCTCATTTCATTCAACAACAAGCACCTTCTACTCAATGCATCAACAACTCTATTTTATTTTCCACTTCTATGTTTCAATACAAAAGAATAAATTTGATGAAATTCAACCCAGTTCACATACATTTGGCTAAGCTTACCTTGATTGTTTATATATTGCGATGCATGATGATTTGTATTCAAAATAAACTCCTTCAGTAGAAATTAATGTCACCACTTATTAGGATCTTTCAAAATTACATAAAGCTCTTGATCATACATGGGGTATTTCCTTTTTGATTCATTTAATTTCTCTCTGAAATACGCTATTGGTCTTGACTCAAAACTCCTCCAATCACTTTTTGATTTGCATCACAATCAACTTGGAACACTTTACCAAAATTTGGAAGTCATAACATGGGCTACGTTGTCACCTTTTCCTTGAAAATGTTAAAACCCCTCTCTATTGTAGCTGTCTAAACAAATTATTTTCTATTAACCTTCATTGTCTCTATAATTGGTGCACATATCCCACTAAAATTTCTAATCCATGGAAACTTCTTGCTTCAAACATACTCTTCAGTGAAGGTCACTCAATTATTGTTTTCACTTTTTTTAGATCTATTTTCAGACCACTGCTGGAAATTACAAAACCCAAATATATTGATTCCTTTTTCATGAAACTACGCTTTTCAAATTCAATATTAACATTTCTTCTTTCATCCTTTGTAAAACACGCCTAACGTGTTGCAAGTGCTCTTCCTTTGTCTTACAAAAAATCAAAATATCATCCAAATATACTATAACAAACATACCAAGGTATGGTTTCAACACTTCGGTCATCAGCCTCATGAAAGTACTTAGCACATTTGTCAGACCAAATGGCATCACCATCCATTCATACAATCCATCATTCATTTTGAAAGTGGTTTTCCACTCATCCCCTTCCCTTATGCAAATTTGATGGTATTCACTCTTCAAATCAATTTTGGTTTAAAGTACTTAGCCCCACTCAAACAATCATCATATCATCATACATTGCAAGGGAGGGTTTGATACTTGATGAGTTATCTTTATTTTTTCTCTCGAGATCTACATTTTCCAATCCTCATCTTTTTTGGTGCCAACCTCTGGAACAACACACAGACTCAAACTTTCTCTAATCAACCCCTTGTCAAACAAGTCTTTCACTTGCTTATTTATTTGTTCATTCTCTTTTGGTGACATTCAGTATGGTTCCTTGTTTGGTAAACTTGCATCGAGAATCAAGTCCATGCAATGACTAATGCTTCTCATGGGTGGCAATCCATCAGGAAACTTGTTCATCATAATTTTTGCATACTCATCCAAAATCTCTTGAATTTACTTTGGTAGTTCATCCTCATTCTTCGCTACCCCAACTGCTACAAATTTGGAAACTAAAGCAAAACATAATTTCTCCTTTCTGAATTCTTTCAAAAATTGCTTCTTGAAACTAAGCATACCTTGGGTTTTTCTTCATCTTCTCCTTCTCTATTCTTCAATGGGTTCAATGTATATTCTTCTCCATCTTTCTTGATCGTATATGTATTTATTTTCCCATCATGAACAACTTGTCTATCAAATTTCCACGGTTTTCCCAAGAGAATATGATAGGAATTCACTGGCATTGTATCCCACATGACTTCATCTTTGTAGTTTCCAATCTAAAAATTAACCATACATTATTCATTCACCAACAATTGATGCTCCTTTTGTAACCATACAATTTTTTATGGGCTAGGATATTTGATTCTCTTCAATTTTAGCTTGTTCAGCATTTTTTAGACACTATAAATTTATCAGTACTACCACTATCCACAATAACTTTGCAACATTTTCCACTTATCTTTCACCATGTTCTAAACAAATTTCTCTTCTAAATTGGTTCTAATTTCTCCTTTTTGGGGTTCAACAAGATTCTTCGCAACATCAATGGTTCTCCATATTCAAGGTCTTCTCCATGCTTTGTTCAAGTCGATCTCCTTCCTATTTTTCAGCTTGTGCAACATGTACTCTGAACTCTTTTCCCTTTCCAACATCTTGTTGGATTTGTAGACATTCAAATGCCTGATGACCCACTTTTCCACATTGAAAACATGTGAAGCTGAAACCTCTTCCTCTACCTCTTCCAAATGACCCTCTTCCATGATATTAGTCTCCTCTTCCCTTTCCTTCTTGCATGTACTTGTAGTTGTTGTGCTTTCTTCCTCCTACTTGTTTTGGAGGCCTCTTTCGTTGTTTAGTGCTCCCCTTCCATGCAAAAATATGCCTCTACCCCGAGAGCTATTTTGTTGCTTCCTATTAAGCTTTTCTTCTACTTTCAAGGAATATTTTTATGCCTCCTCCATGCTATTCATATTAACCAAACCGATTTCTTCTTGGATGGATATGTGCAAACCATTCAAATATCTTGAAACTTTCTCCATATAATCTTCTTCATGACCAAATCTTATGCTTAATTGGTAAAACTCTTCAATACACTCCTCAACACTACTCTCGTTTTTCTTTAAATTTTGAAGTTTTGTAAAAAAATTAATTTGGTAGTTTGTTAGTAGAAACTTGGATTTCATTTTTGTCACCATTTGTTCGAATGATTTTAATTTTTTCCTTTCCCTTTCACTTCCTATCTTCTTGTAGGCGATCCCACCATAGGGATGCATGCCCCTTCAACTTGGTGGGGGCATATTTCACCTTCTAATCTTCTTCAATATTGTCATATTCAAAATATTTATCCATTTCTCCAATCCAATCCAACAACTCTTTTACAATTAACCCGCCTTCTAACTTGGAAGATCAAATCATGGCTTAGAATTTATTTTTGTAATGGCCTTGATAAATCGTTCTTCACTTGGCTCAAGAACCGGTTGATTCACTTCCTCTCTACCTTCAACAATCCACTCTTATTCATCATCACTTATATCCATTATGTGGACTCCGCTTCTCTGTGTCATTTCCATGGTCTCCATTCATGTTGTGAGACCTCTAACTGCCTCCATTGTGAAGTTTCTTATTAATTATATAATCTTAGGCTCCATGCCTTTGGTGCTCTACCTCTGCGACCCCGTCCTCTATATGCCATTTGACTTCTCAACATGACTTATCCCTACTCTAATACCAAATGATGCAAGTTAAAATCATTGAACCTTACTAGGATGACAGCAAATTTGCAACAAAGTAAAAAAATTCAAAAGAGGTTTCAAACACCAATTTAATCAAGTTTTCTTTCCAAAGAATGAGCACCAATTATATTTATTTATCTTTGTCCAAAATTTACATATGGAAATTATCTAGGATAAAATATGCAACTCCAATGATTTTCTCTATTATTTTGTTTGATTTCAACCCCTTCTTACTCCAAAATTCTTCAGCACCATGCCTCTAATGGGATGGTTTTTCAGAAATTATTTTTAGCTAAATAATGGATCGATTCCCTCTCTATTCACACCCTCTAACACCTTTTTCCGTCTCTTGAATACACCACATGTTGGGTTTTATTATGCAACAATTTTTATCCCAAAAAAGGTTGATTCAATAACTGTATTTTCTCCTTTATTTTTTTGTTCTCTCCATTCACTTGGGCACTAAACATGCTTACTTCTAGCTACCCAACTCTTACCCTTCCTTCTTTTCCATGCATCCTTCCAAAAGGACATTATTTTAATTAATTTTGAGCTCTCTAATATGTGTTTCAAACATACTTTTCTACCACGTTGGGCTAAAGTGAATCACCCCATTTTGGGCACTACAATTTATTGAATTGAGATTTATATTTAAAGCTATAATTTAAATAATATTTTAACATCAAATTTCCTTGTCCTTTGAGATCAGTAAAATGTCTGACTTCCAAATGGAGATGCCAGAGAGAAAAATAAAATCAACAAGTGTT